>APFE030118499.1:0-17121 GCA_000404065.3 Pinus taeda
ACATATTGAGTCTGGGGTTGACCTTGAGGAACGTACTGTCCCGTAGGTATGTACTGTCCTTGAGGTTGTCCCCCAAGCGCAAACTGATTACCTTGAGGTTGCCCCCCAGGCATATACTGCGTACCCTGAGGTTTCCCCCCAGGCACATACAGAGTACCTTGAGGTTGCCCCCCAAGTGGTAACTGACCACCTTAAGGTTGAGAACCTGACATCATTAGAATATCTTCTACACTCAACGGTTTAGTACCACTACTTCTAGTTAACAACTTCTGTTCGATAGGTTGAGGAGATGCTCCCGAAAAAGTACGAGAGATAGACTGATATCCAGCAGGAACAGAAGGACCGTTGTACAAATAGGCTTCTAGAGATTGAGAAAACATGGATGACAGACTAGACATATTCAATGCAGGATAGTAATCTCTAGGTGTTGGGTGATAAAAAATGCGAGGTGGTGAAAAACTTAGTCTCGGATTTTCCAAAATATTAGTCAGTGAACCGTACCAAGCACTGTTCCTAGGTGGAATATAAAGATCGATTGATGCTCCCTAAGGTCTAAGATAGATCAATCTTCTGGAAAAGGAAAGTTTTCTTCGATGTCCAAAATGGCAAGCTCTTCAATAGCTATGAGTCCAGAAGGAAGATCTTGGGTAATTACGGTTACTACCCTAAGAGAACTAGGACCACTAGGAGATGGAGAAACAACCTCTGATACGGGAGTAGCAGCAACTTCAGATTCGGGTTCAGATACTTCAGGTTCTTCACCTATATCACTAGTAGATGAAATACTACCAGTAACTTCTGAAATTACTAACGATTGAGAATCAGAATATACTACCAAAGAAGGTTCTCCTTCTTCAGGTGACCCACTTCTATCACCACTAGGAGACACGAGGACTTTCAAGCCTTCAAGCTGACTTGGTACGTCCTCAGGAGGTTGACCCCGAAGTCTACGGGACGTCCTCAGTAACTCACCCACGTTAACAAACTCAGGGGATTGGCCCCGAAGTCTACGGGAATGCCTCGGTAATTCAGCCACAGTTAAAGACTTTTAACTACTTCACACGCAAACAAAGTGAAATCTCAATGAAAACCACCTAAAGCCTCTAAAGAACCAAAGAATTTGAATCACACGCCTAAAGAATCTAGGAGATCAAGCACACACAAACAGTAACTTTCCGGATTGAAAACACTACTTGGTGATGAAATCCAACGTCGCAGAGTTCGATACAGAAATAGCGGTTGGAACAGTTACCTCAGAAACCTGCTTAATGAATATACTGGCACAAGTTCCTCAACTTAACCGTCTCGAGTGAAGAGAACCCCCCAGAAAATCCAAGTGAGTCTAGCCGATGTCTGCTCCAATTACAGTGGGATCTTCCCACCACCGTCACCTTAGGAAGAATCCTAGAGAATATGGTCACTAAGGTTACCAACAGAAACAAATATACCTAGGGAAACAGTCTATGATCCGATACGCATGCAAGGGCAGAGTAGCAAGCTCAATCCCCTTGAAGGCTCCTCGACATAATCCGAGCGTTACCAACAAGTGACCCCAGGCCCTCCTCGACAATGCCGTTTAATCCGAGGTTACCGGCTTTGTAATACGTGCAATATCTGGCGTCCGTTCCCAATGAGGAAGGATTGCATCCCACACCTGGTTCGGACACGATCTCGTGCTTCTCCTTTAAGAGCCGAGCTTTTCCCAGAGCATAGATGCAAACAATTGGATTTCTCTCCTACCGCAAGTACAACACTTGTTGTATACTTCTTGGAGCAGTTAATTACTCCCTACTCCAAGATACCTAGCTAGTATGTTGGTGTATTAGACCTAGAAACAATAAAATTTGCCTTAGATTTGATTTTATTTTAGCACGATTTTTATTGGCTTTTGATTAAGTCAAGAGCTGATGGAGATGAAACTTGGGTGTAAAACGCCGACTCAAAATCACTACAAAAAATGCCCACTTAAGATGATTAAACAATCTTTTCTCTTCAATGAAGTTCTTAGCTAGGAAAGAGTTGGAAAATGCAAATACTTGAAAACACAAATCTTTCTTAACAAACAAATCAAAAGAAGAGTATTTGTTCCAATGCACTCAAAATGAGACAACTAGTTATTTTCACAAGAATTCCCTTTTTCATTCAAACACTCAAATGCTACCAAGACAAAGTTCTTCAAAAGAGATCTTTCATATTTTTTAAAAAACATTCAAAATTATAACTAAAACAAATCTTTGAGAAAACTATGAATAAAGCAAACTTAAGTTCTACAAACTATGAAAACCTATTTGAAGTAAAAGCTCACAAAATGTCTTTTCGAGGATGTTTTACTTGGCCATAAGCAAACCAAGGACCAATTTGTCCAGAATCACAAATAAGTCAAGAACAACCAATTTTGTTTTCTTTTTTAAAATGAAAATCCAAACTTTCAATCACAAGCTTTTCGAAGTTTTGTAAAGAGAAAACTCAAAGCGGATTCCTCAACAAGGGGAGATTTTGTAAATGGTCAGACTCATAAGAAAGCTGATAGACACTAAGGTGATCTGAAGTCCCTACAGCTTGTAAGCTCAGAGCCACTACACAACCAAATAGAAAAACAAACCCAACAAGCAAAACTCCTAGGAATTTCACCTAAAACCCTAATGCTAATGAAATTAAACCAAGGAAAGGTTTCAACCAGTCACATGCAGGTATGGGCAGAGGATAATAACTACAAAATCAAGATAAAACTAATTTAAAGAGTAAAATTCAAAATTTCAAAATTTTAGTAGGGTACGCAGGTTCAGAGTTTACACAGGTGTGTGTACGCTCTGTGCACAAAGTAAAAGTGCATACAGGTATGCACTGTCATACAAGCACAGACTGTGGACTTCGACTAAAGTAATGAAAAATAAAAAACAAACCTAGATTCACTAAGTCTACCCAAGTCCACACACAACAAGCCAAAAACAGAAACAAAAAGGCAAGTTTCTCACGTCAAAGAAAAACGAGGAAAACAATCAAGTCCCCAGCGGAGTTGCCATTTTGTCACGCAGAATGAGTCGATCTTGTGGACAAGATAGGCCTTCCTAGAATCTAAAGAAGACCTAATGACAAGCAGACCAACTAGACACTATCTTTCTCTAAATGTGCTTTTATAAATAATGGCAAACAAGTGTGTTTAAGGCCTACATTATATTCAACGCAAGTTTGGGGATGCCTTCGCTCCTTTCATCCAAGTAAATTCCTTTGTCGCAAACCTGCAAACACAAACAAGGTAAACGATTAAATAGCACCTGAATAACCAATATTATAAAACATATTTAACATGAAAGTCAAGGAGTCCATGATTAAAACAAAATAACATTGAGATACTTGCTTGAGAAAAATGAGTTTGATTGTATTAATTCAAAAGAAGAAGAATTTACAACCTTTGCCTTACGTGTACAAGCTCCTCCCAGGTCCAACAAGAAAAAAAAAAATGTCTCCTCTTACTTGACAAGCTTCCACTCACTCCCCAAATGAAGCCCAAAAAGGTTGCTGATCCCTTCTTAAGCCTCATATAGGAAGCTCTTGATGTCACCAGCATTTACCCTAAAAAAATGCCTTCAGCTTCTAACCTTTCCCTAGCCACTAACCAATGCCCCTCAAGTTATTAGCTGCAATGGAGGGAAGTTACTAGCGTCCTCATTCAAAGGGATAGAATCCTCCTTCAAAGGCGATAGCTCCTCCTAAAACAGCGGATTAGGGCCTCGCTTCTCTTTTGGGATGCATGAACCTCTTTGGAGCGAACAATCCACGTCAAAATTCCTTCTAGAATCATCTAGAATTAACCCAAAGTGAGTTTTTTAAGATAAAAATTGTGCCTTTTCACTTTCACAGGGGTACGCACCCTCCCCTTTACATACAAAGTGTATAAGTATGCAGATACTCCGAACAAAAGGTGTAGGCCCACAGGAAAAAAGTGAGAGAAAGTGCGGAACCAGAGTTACATTGCTTTTTTGATGTCTTTCTCTCATTTCCAAAGCTTGTTTTGAAGAGATGAGGTCTGAGACATGCTTAGGAGGTTGGTATAGGTGGTGATAGACCCATACAAACTGCAAATAATCAAGGTGACGATATTTTTGTGTAACAGTTGCTAGTCTTTGCGTCCTCTATGTTGTTGCTGACTCTGCACTGTGCCAACTGCATTGTGGCCAACTATGTTCTGCGCTACTCAGAGTCTGGTGCTCATAACCACTACAACTACCACTTAGGCACTCCTCTACACCAACTAACACTGGTCCATCTTGCTACTTATGACTTGGGTTCCCATAGCAAGGTGTTGATCCAAGAGGTGGACTCCTTAAGGATCCTGCCCATCTGCAGTTCTTTCAAACTACAATTTTAGATCACCCCACCTATCCCTTAGAGGTATCTGGGCAACCATGGAAAAATCCTCCTCCTCGATCTTAAAGGATGCAGACTTCGGATCATGCCTCTCGTCCTTGTCCAACTTCTTGAGAAGACATTGTGTAGTGTAGAGACCAGGTTCACCACACCTGAAGCACTTGATCTTCAACAAATATTTCTTCTTCTTCCACTACTCTTGTTTCCCCTTAGATGCAAGGGATTCATTCTTTTCCTCCTCCTTGGATTCATCTCACTGTCGCTACTGTTACTATCAATTTTACACTTGACTAAGTATCTCCTCATCTCTTCCTTCTGAAAAGCGGCCCACATTCCTTCCTAATCTGTAAATCTCTCTTTGTCCAGGATACTCTAGAAAAACACTTTCCATTCTTCTAAGGCTGAGTTCAGGCCAAGCCTCACCATCTCAGTAGGCTGAGGTGTTGACCCCATAACTTCCAATGAGTCTCGAATCTCCTAAAGCTTTGTAAGGAACAAATCAATGCATCCCCCCTTCTGCATCTGTGTGGATCTCATCTTCTGCTCCAAGTACATCTTTCGCTACTCAAAAGATCCTTCATATAGTGTGGCCAAATCTTCCCACGTCTATCAAGCAATATCCTTGCCAACAATGTGACACACTACATGATCCCTCACTCTGTCAAGGATCAACCTCTTGGCCTTCTCCATATCGACCTTGTACTTCTTGAGCGGATCTAGATCTACTGGTATAACTACCACACTGTCGACATAGGTTATGAGTCATGCTCATCTAGAATGCATGAGATCTTTTCCTTCCAGATCATGTAGTTGGATGCACCCTCCAACCGGTCTTGATCTCACAACCCATAAGTTGCCACGTCTTCTAGTTAAATGTCAAACTACCTCCTCTCTCCTCTGAATTGTTGTTGGGCTAGCCTACACACTCCCTGCTAGAATTAGTAGGTCTACTACTCCCTGTTGTTGCTCTACAAATGAGAATTCGAACTTCTTGGCTGGAAGTCCTCTGAGGAAGAATTCCCTCAAGTGTGTCTTCTTCTCCCCCACTGACACTGCTTTGCTAGCAACTGCTGCAAAATATCTGTGTCCCAATTGAAGATCTGCTCTACTAGGAAAAGTATGCTACTAACTTCTGCCTTTGGAAAGCTTCGATCTAGAGATCAAATTTCCCTATTGACTCACTCAAAGAAATCAAATTCTCCTCAAAATTTCAACCTTCTTGGGCCATGAACTGTGCTACTTCTAGGGGTTCGAATTGTTGCCTCTGCAGTAATTTTAAACTTGTCTTCCTTTCTTCTTTTGAGCTCTTCTGCTCACGATATGTCCTCTAACACCATGTGAAAATCGGTTACCTAATTCCTACCACAAAAACCGATGTTAATTCTTCTATTTGTTAATTTGATTAAACAATTTACTTTTTGTGTGCTACGACAATATCAAATTAAATATACCGCAACCTACATAAATAAAAAATGCGGGAACTACATACAACACAGGAGAGAAATAATCATCATGCACATATACACAGTTATTTTTGGACAAATGTCCTCGGAAAAAACCAGTGTGGGAAAACCAGTGCAACAATTGAAGGTTTGTATTATTAGGAAGTAGTAAATCTGAGTACAATTCATTGGATGCCCAACTAGCTATCCAATACAGAGAGAAACTGGACAAAAAGAGTAGTGAGATGACCTCACCTTGTCACTAGAAGAATCGACACTCATCTACACTGGAGATAAGCCTATGCACTACCTCCACACAGTTCTGCATCACTCCCACATAGTCACTGCATCATTGTAGCTAGGACTGCACTGCACCTCCTTCTGATCCCCGGCTTCTGGCACTGAAACTTGACTTCCTCAGTGGAATTTTGATCTCCCTCTGAAGCTCTGCGCTGCCACAATGTAGCTCTGCGTGGCCTTGTGTCAGCCTCCCTGGACGTCTCTCTATCTTCTCTGCCTTGTAGTCTTTGGTCTAGGAAAAATTTCCTTCGAATATTATCCCTGCCCCTCACTATAAGAAATCACTTCGAAGCTCTCTCTAGAAACTGTTGCGCTACTCTCTTTAGAAGTTTGATCTCTTATCTCTTACTTGATATGTTTTCCAAATGCCCATCAAGCCTCCTCTTATAGTCCTTCAGTTGAGAACCAACAAACTAGATTAGATGCTAATATATGGCTTAGATCATTTTGGCTTGATCCTTGTCTTCTTCTAGAAGTTTCACCCACAGTTTGATTAATACCCTTTAATTATTTTAATTTCCTAAGTTTAGACTTAGGCATCCATTAAAAATAATTAATTGTTTTAATAAAAATGTCTTCAGGTTGAATTTCCCAAAATAATTTATGGTTATTGTGGAATACATGTGTCCACTCCTCCCTAGAAATTTTGAGGCTTAGAGTACATCCGATATTACCAGAGATCAACAACAAAAACACTTGAAAATTATTCCTACACTTGAATTTAGGAGCCTCCTTGTGATCTTACATTCTGTTGTTCCATGATTGTTGATAGTCACTTCATGACTGGTCAATGCTTTTTTAAGTGATTACATCTTCTTATAAAGGTTTTAAGTGTCAAAGTCACTTTTTTACACATTCTCAACCTTTGATGCATTCATAAGCACACATATTTCTACCAAACTCAGCAGTCAATGACTATTCTTGAAGGTAGGCATTGCATAGTTCTTGAGATTAAGGCTTACACAGTCGCTAGGAATAGTACCTTCACAATGTTTAGTTAGAGTGCTTGCATAGTCACTGTTGACAATGACTATGTAGTTGATAAGGACATTTCACAATGCAATCCATGCTGACGGTTAATGCGCAACATCATATGATAGTCTCTCTCACTCTTAGTTGCAATTGTATCATCATTTAGGTGAATTTTCTCAACTGTCACTTTCGTGCAACTTCTCTTTCACAAGTGCCATTTTCATTTTTGTGACTGTCCCTGTAACAACCCTGATGAAAATTCCATGTAAAAATATATAAATACAACAAATGATGGGAGAAGTATTCCAAGTTAAATGGTGGGCAGGATATCCTAGTGGGTGTTCAATTGGTTGTTTATGGCTAAGGAAATTGGAAAAAGCATTAAAGAGGAAAAAATGTATTTTGGCACATTTATTGATGAAAATAATGGAAATTAGGAGAAAATGAAGGTGAAAGGTCACAAGTTGCATGTGAGGAGGAAATTGAAGGAAAATAATGGAAAATGAAGAAAATAAAGGCCTCATTAATAAAAAGGCTTCTGAGGATCAGTTGGCAAGATTGGTCAGTGTAACCTTTTGTCAGTTTAGTGTTGGAGCTCTCTCATTATTCTCTCTCTCTCTCTCTCATACTCTTGGATAATTAGAGTTTTTCTTAGAGCACTCTTGGAGGGTGTGAAACACTTGGATTCTTGGAGCAAGAAGGCAAAGGAAGAGTAGAAAAGCGCAAGAAGGCATCAACATCAACAACTACATCAAATTTTCTTGCAATTATCGAGTTGCATGTATCATATCTTCACTAATTGTGGCATGCATGGCATATGCATGTGGTTTCTTGGTTGTGATATGTCATTGGCATGAATTATTTCCTGGATTGACAGTGGAGTGCCTAGCCTTGCCATTTCTTGGATAACCATGGTGATTGTGGGTTTACTTTCATTTTTTTTTGGTTGGTTCTCATGTCTCCTTAGCTTGGGTTGAGTTACCAATCCTAGAATCCTTGGTGGGACAAACACTCTGGAAGCCCTTGGTGGGTTAAGTTACTAGTCTTGGAAGCCTTAGTTGGAAAACCACTTTGGAATCCCTGTATAAGTTGTGGATTGAGATACTATTTCTAGAAGCCTTGATTGGCCAAATGCTCTAGAATCCCTAGAAGGCTTGGATGGAGACCAATCCGGTGATGGTTTTGTGATGTTTGGCCGTTAGGTGGAATCACTATTTGACAAGTTGAGGTGGACGACCTATGGAAGCCCTGAATGAGTTTTGATTGATGTGTTCTATGAGATCCCACATTCATGCTTGGAATATAGCACGAAGGTGAATGGCTAAAGAGAGATTAGCTCAACCATTCTATGGTTAGTTGGAATGCGGTAGTCCCATCTCTGGTTAGTTTATTGCATTAATTAATGAGAAATTCATTCCCTCAACTTTCATGTGAAAATGTAGTAATGTATACATGGATTTTTATGGCTAGTATGTTTATGGTATTTGTGTACAGTGATGTGTGGTTTAACGGTAATTCTTCTTGGGTGAAGCTCAACAGACCATGGTTCAAATCTCATTGAGTACATGACCTGCTATGGTGGCAGCTCGAGAGCAGATTCTCCCCCCACGCCTTGGCGGCACAAGAGTCTCTATTTGATAAAATCATAGGATCTTAGTATATCGACTTGTAGGTAGTTGGATGTACTCTTGGTGTTATAGTGGCAGCTATGAGGATTGATCCTGGGTCTCCCATAGATTAGGACTGGTAGTTACCGATTCGCCACGTGGTTAAAAAAAAATATGTTTATGGTATTTATGCTCCTATTATGATGGTTATATGTACATTTTGTAACATCAACTATGTATGGCTCTCAACATGTTTCTTACTTATACAAGGATGGATAATGTTTCTATGACCTAATAGAGGATAATGCAACAAATGGCATGAAGGAACAATGGTTCATAGAGATTCTCAGATAAGTATGAGATCCCTACACTTAATTTTGTTGTTTACACCTGTAGGTTACATGTTCGCGATATGTTTGATGAAATTCCTGTAATGGCTAGTAGGGGTCTGGTTAAGGTCTTGATAAACTCATTGTTTTTGCATCATTGTTTCCTTGTACATCTCCTGATTCTAAGCTATCACTCCATTCTAGGTAGTGTGTAGAAATTTTGAATAATATAACAATTATTCACAGAGATTATCCTGATTATACACTATTTGCGGAATGCATGCATAATACATAACCTCCTCTACTATTGATCATCAATTTGTGGAATTAAGAAACAATCGCATGCGCACATTGAAACATCAATCACACATATCAACACCGTATGTAATGGGGAAAGCATCTAGCTGAAAACCCCGAACTATCTGTATATTATAATGATAGAGAAAATGTAACAATACATAGTACAATACTCCACGCAAGTACTCAATACTATCTCCACTTGTTACACACAAACTAGCTCAAATCTGAATCAAGTCACAAGTTCAAATCTCCTCCGCTATTTGCCTGCCTCTACTGCGCAATCGCTATTGAGAATAGTTTTGATCCAAGTTCGTATTCCCTTGGCTTGTACTATGCAATCCTCATTGGCAATCTTAATCAATGATTGTGCAAATCTCATGCACAACTATAGACACAACTAATAGTAGACTCACCCTTTCACCCACCTCTAACACTTGTCTCCACTGAACTGTCCATGCACTGAGTTAACTAATGTATTCTTTAGTTGATTTATGAGTTAATAATTGGTGAATTAATTAATAATTAATTCACACCACTCATCACTAGTGTATTTGTCAGTTAGACTAAATACAACTAGTTCAACTAAGTCAAACTGAACACAACTTCATCAACTCCTCAATCAACTCCACCAAACTCAATCACTTGAGTTCTAACTGAAGTCCATCATGCAATAGCTCAACTAACCCATAGGAAAAGTGTATTTCCTTCTAACAGTTGCATGTGCCACATCCATAGCTCGAACTGAAGCGCTGTAAGAGGATAAGATAATGTTTATAGTCCAAATATTATTAAGAGCTAATAATATTCGACTGTTCTATTAGACAATGGCAGTCTAAAAATAACTTGCCCAATGTTCTAAAAATAGAGGCTCCCATATATTTTTTACCAACATGACCAATCATCCATAAATAGCATCCTGCAACTCATAGACCATGATCCATATGTCTAAAAATAGACTTTGCGCCAAAAATAGCCTGCGGGCCCACTTAGTGAAGGCAACTTCTTTTCACTAGGCTCCATCATCTTGTTGCATTTTCAACACTCCCTCTCAACAAGATATGGATTATCTGCAACTCCTATCCTACCTCTGTGGTATTCAAATTTTCTCCTGATGAGCGCCTTCGTCAAGGTATCAGCATCCTGATCCTCCGTGGGAATGTAAGAAAGTAACATGATTCTTCATTGCACACAATCTCTGATATGATGGTACCTGATGTCGATGTGCTTGGATCTATCATGAAATACTGGATTAGACGAGAGTTTAATGCAACTCTGGTTATCACAATAAATCACAGTAGGCTCTGTGACCCGAACAACCCGACCAGGATCTTCCTCATCCATATAGCCTCGCATGCAGCCAAACTTGCTACCATATACTCGGCCTCTGCTGAATTGAGTGCTACGGATCTCTGCTTCCTACTATACCAAGAAACTACGGTCGACCTGATACTGAAGGTCCCTCCAGATGTGCTCTTTCTGTTCGTTGGGCTCCCTGCCCAATCTGCATCCCTGAAGCCACATAGCTTCACCTCATCCTCCTGTCTGTACCACAATCCATATCCCGATGTGCCTCTGAGATAACACAATACATGCTTGCTTGCCTTCCATAAGAGCTTGGTTGGCTTAACCATAGCTTGTGAAAGCTGGTTAACAGCATAGCATATATCGGGTCGTGTATTGACCAGATACATAAGCAACCCCACCAATTGTCGACAAACAGTGGTATCCACTACCTCCACTGAAGTAGCATCCTCCTTCCTCCAACCTCCAGGAAGAGGAGTATCAACAGGCTTGCAGCCCTGCATGTTGAACTTCTCCAGTATCTCCCGGGCATACTTACCCTAAGAAACAAATAGTCCATCACTGCGTTGCCAAATTTCCAATCCCATGAAATAGTGAAGGAGGCCCAAGTCCTTCATCTCAAACTCTCTAGCAAGATCCTCCTTGCATGAAAGTATCAACAGCTCATCTCCTGTCAAAATCAAATCATCTACATAGAGTACAATTATCAACAACTTACCCTCCACCACAATCTGGTATAGGTTAGGATCCGCCTCACTCTTGGAGAATCCAAGTCTGGTGAAATAACTGTCTATCTGTGTGTACCAAGCATGAGGTGCTTGTTTCAACCCATACAACGCTCTCTTGAGCCTGCACACATGCGACTCGCTACTGAAGATATCGAAACCTTTGGGCTGCTCTATGTACACCTCCTCCTCAATGACTTCGTTGAGGAACGCAGTATTCACATCCATTTGATGGATGTGCCACCCCATCTGCACTGAGAGTGCAAGAATTGTCTGTATGGAAGAATAACTTGCGACAGGTGCAAAGGTCTCCTCATAATCGATCCCCTCTATCTATGAGAAGCCTCGAGCAAAAAATCTTGCCTTGTACTTCTCCACACTCCCGTCAGCTACCTGCTTCACTTTGTAGATCCATCTTGAACCCACCACTGATTTCCCCTCCAGTCTTGGGACAATCTCCCATGCACTGTTTTTGACAATCAAATCATACTCTTCCACCATGGCATCTACCCATGTGGGATCCTCCACAGCTTCCTCGAAAGAGGATGGTTCAGTCACAACACATTTGCTCACAAGAGCCATGTATCCAGTGTACCGATCAGGTGACTGTCTCTGTCTGCGCTGTGTTGTAGGTGGTCCCACAACCTTCTCTGCATCTTGAGCCACTCGCTTAGCTTTTGTAGTGCACTTTCACCCTCTGATGGTTGGCGCTGCATGAGTGGTCTCTTTCACTCCATGAACTTCATCTTGTGGCTGATCCACATCTTGAAGCTCATCCTTAGGAACTAATAGCTCCTCATCTGCATGCAAGTGTGGCTCCCTCTTAAGAAAACACTTCATGGCTTTCTCCTCCTGAAATTTGATATCCTGTCGCACATCAGTCTTGTGACTGTCTGGCAAATACACACGATAGTTGTGGGGCATATCATTGTACCCCACAAATATCCCAACCTCTGCGGTCAGCTCCAGCTTCTTCCTGGCATCCTTCGTCACATGCATGTAAACAGGAGAACGAAAAATCCTCAAATGGAAAATATCAGGCCTCTTACCAGAATAAGCCTCCTCGGGTGTACTCATGCCAAGTATCTTGTGAGGACAACGGTTCTGCACATATACTATAGTATTGCATGCCTCCGCCCACAAGTGAAGGGGTAGGTCTTGATCATGCAACATCGCCCATGCAGCACCCACGATCGTTCTGTTCTTCTGCTCAGCAACCCCGTTCTTCTGTGGGTTATGGGGATCTATGAGCTCTCTTCAAATCCCTTATGCGCTGCAGAAGTCCTTGAACTCGCCAGAGATGAATTCACCACCATTGTCACTCCTAAGAGCCTTCACCTTCTTCCCTGATTCTTTCTCGACTAGTGCTTTGAACTCACAGAACTTTAAGTATGTATCGCTCTTCTTCTGCATGAAGAAGATCCAATACTTTTGAGAGAAATCATCAACAAAGATCACATAGTACTTGTGCTTTATTGTCGAACCTACTGAGAAAGGTCCACACATGTCTGTGTGAATTCTTTCAAGGATCATTGTGGTGCAACTATCCTTCGCTGAAAGGTGGCTTTCACAAATTTTTCCAAAGTACACCCCTTGCACTGATCTGACTACGCAAGAGTGCCTTTAGGAAGCCCAATAGAAATCTGCTGCAGTATCTTCAAAGCTCTATGGTGGAGGTGGCCCAATCTTCGGTGCCACAACTCGCCATCATCCTGGCTTACCACTCCTTCTGCCTTGCATGCCATTGCTGCGTAGCCATCTACATGTAATTGATAAATATTCTTGACTCGAAACCCTATCTTCCGGGTTTCTCCAGTTGTCTTAATGTGCAGGAAAGCCTTTCCCTCACTGAAGACAACATCATATCCCTTGTCTTCTAAAATCTCCACAGAGATAAGATTATTCTTCAATCCTGGAACATGCATCACTTCCTTCAATACGAAGGGTTTACCAGACTCCCTCTCAAAGGAAATGGTACCGATACCGATCGCACTGTATCTACCATCCTTGCCCATCTTGATGTGTACTCCAAGATCTTCTCATCCAAATCAGAAAATAAATCTCGATCTCCTGTCATGTGAAAAGATGCACCACTGTCCAAGAACCATACCGATCCCATCACACTTGATACCAAGCATGCAATCAGTGAAAAATCTAGCTCAAACTGCGAGGCTAAGGCCTCTCCCGCTACAGATCCAGCAGCTTGCTTATTTTTCTTCTTCTGCAGACAATTTGTGGCATAATGTCCGTGTTGGTGACAGTGAAAGCACTTCACCTTGGACATGTCCTGTTTCTTGCCTTTTGCACCAGAATGAGAAGATTTCTTGTTCTTCCCCTTCTTTTCTTTGGCATCCAAAGCACAATTTTCTTCATCAGATGCCTTTGATGAAGATCTGTCCCTGGTATTCCGCCTGATATCCTCTTGCACAAGATCCGACGAAAGTCTCTCCCATCCTAGCAATTTCTCCTGACCATTAACAAAGTCCTGATAGGAATGCCAACTCTTTGGAAGACCAAGTAGAGCCAAGCTCACCAAGTCCTCATCATCGACAGTCACCCCCACACTTCCCAGCTCATCTCGACATTAGGTGAACTTCGTGAGATACTTGGGCATACTGTCTCCATTCTCACACTTAATATTTCCGAGTTTATCCTTGAGTGCCAACTTCCTCTGGTCGCTCTTACTTTGGAATAAATCTGTCAACGCTTTCCACATCAAGTATGGAGAAGCCTTTCCATGCAGGCTGGATACAATGTGATCCTTCACGCCCTCCAATTGAATACTTCGACACTTTGTTGTCTTCTTTTGCCAAGCCTCAGCTTCAACAGCATCAGTAGGCTTTGGGACTTCAGCATCTATGAACTCCTTCAATCCATTGTCATCTAACACCGCCTCCATCTTGTCTTTCCATGCAATATAATTCGATCTACCTTCAAGAGCATACTCCAACCACAATCCGTTGAAAGACATTTCAACTTTGACACCAAGAAGACACCGCTGCAAATTCGAATTCCACCAGCTCAAAACTCAACCGCTTCTGATCTAAAATTTGTGAGAACAAAGTATTTCTCGTATAGAGATTGATTGTATGGGAATTTACCAGATATCTCACCTTCCAACAGAAGGATGAATCCAGTGGATACCTGGCCTGACTACAGACTCTGCCTGAAGAAATAAAACATAATCACTTTCTGAATAATAGATCTGATGATCAATCCTCGCTCTAATATCATGTAGAACTTTTTCTACAAATCAGCTTACTCTGATACCATGTAGAAATTTTGAATAATATAACACTTATTGTCTAGTCAATTTAATGTCTTAAATTGTTCTACATAAATTATCAATCCGAGTATCATAAACTGATGAAGTGTGGTGCACCATATGTGCTTAGTTAACCTTTTTCTTACTTCGTTGTTTTATAGATTTTATTTTGTTTTGGGGTTTTGT
Source organism: Pinus taeda (assembly GCA_000404065.3). Taxonomy (NCBI): domain Eukaryota; kingdom Viridiplantae; phylum Streptophyta; class Pinopsida; order Pinales; family Pinaceae; genus Pinus; species Pinus taeda. The sequence goes on from APFE030118499.1 coordinate 14,797, forward strand.
TTTTGTTGGTTTCCTAGAGTATCTAATGCAAATGGAAAGCCTAATCAAAGTTTTCAAAAAGGTTTTCAAACTTGCAATGATGAAATCAATTACTAAGAGAAAATAAAAATGTGCCTAAATTCTAATTAAACCAAACAATGAGCTAGTGACTATGAAACCCAGTATCCTTGCTGCTGTATAAAAAGAAAACTGAACTTAAAGCAATTCAAAAAACTGTAAGGCAAAGTAAACTAAATCATATTACATCAACTCATATTCTGACCCCTCACCATTCGACTCGCTCTGGCTATAGGAGGTAATCATAAACAAATTGAGTAATCTTGATATCTAAAATTGCAAAAATGAAACTAAGATCAAACTTACGCATTCATACTTTCAATCCCTCACCATTCGACTCACTCTGGCTATAGGAGGTAACTGAAAATGACATGAGTAGTCTAATATCTATCTTGCATATAAAAGTTAAATGAACAAAACAAAACTGAAAGAAATAAACAATGCTGGAATTAGAACTAAGAAAATAAATCAGCAGAAGGACAAGATAATTCCATCATGTCATTAGTCATTAAAAAGCTATGTGCATTAATAATCTACAATCAACTGGTTGAGCACACTTGCATGAATTAAAATTGCATGAATGAAAAATCTAATCTATCAAACTTGAAAGCAATCAAATGACATAATGAAATCAAAGCAAAATTTACAAAATGAAATCTACTCTACCTTGCATTCTAATATGCTCCATGACATCTACTTCACATCTCTTTCCATGTTGAGAATATCAAAGCTCTATCAAAATCACAAAGTACAACAAAGCTTTCAAAAGCCATCAAGGAAGAACTACAAACTCCAAGCTAAAAAACTCCAAACTCTAAGCTTACATGCTGAGACTAATAAGCTAACAAGCTAACAAATGAAGGAGAGAGATCTCCTATTTATACAAAAATATGAGAAGCCATCTCATTAATGAGAGTCCATGAATCTCTCCCTCTACCTCTACAGTCCTAATCAAAATAGGAACTGATAAGACACATGTCTTCTTAGAGTTACAATACAATTAGGAGATGTGACACATATCCTCATGATCCCATGATTCTTTCCACTCAAATTCAAATTTGGCCTTAGAATGCCACATAAGGGTCTTCTAGAAGCTTCCTTTCAACCTACACATGTCAACAATCTCAACCCATTTGTTAGGTATAAGCATATGCACATTATTTCCTAATTTTTAACCACAAATTCACTTAAAAGACTTAGAATTAGTAAAGATTGGAAAAACATAAATGTGGCCCAATGATAATGAAAGTGGGATGAATGTGGTGACATAGTAGTGAAATGGAGGTGAAATGGAGGTGATATAATGGACATAATAGTGAAAGTGTAATGGAAATGAATAACATTTCAAGACTCAACACTTATTCACAGAGATTATCCTGATTATACACTATTTGTGGAATGCATGCATAATACATAACCTCCTCTACTGTTGATCATCAATTTGTGGAATTAAGAAACAATCGCATGCGCACATTGAAACATCACTCACACATATCAACACAATATCTAATGGGGAAAGCATCCAGCTAAAAACCCTGAACTATCTGTATATTATAATGATAGAGAACATGTAACAATACATAGTACAATACTCCTCGCAAGTACTCAGTACTATCTCCACCTGTTACACACAAACTAGCTCAGATCTGAATCAAGTCACAGGTTCAAATCTCCTCCGCTATTTGCCCGCCTCTACTGCACAATCCCTGTTGAGAATAGTTCTGATCCAAGTTCAAATTCCCTTTTTCCCTTTTTCTTTTTGAGGTCGAAAGCAACCCAATTCAGAGTAAGTTATGGCCAAGAGCAGAGATTAAGAGTAACAATACTGAGTGCACTAGTTGTACCAAGATAGTGTTTATAAAAGATTCTCGGGGATTTCTTAGATATACCGACTGGAAATGGCTTGTACTGTGCAATCCTCATTGGCAATCTCAATCAATGATTATGAAAATCTCATGCACATCTATAGTCACAACTGATAGTAGTCTCACCCTTTCACCCACCTCTAACACTTGTCTCCACTGAACTGTCCATGCACTGAGTTAACTGATGTATTCTTTAGTTGATTTATCAGTTAATAATTAGTGAATTAATTAATAATCAATTCACACCACTCATCACTATTGTATTTGTCAGTTAGACTAAATACAACTAGTTCAACTAAGTCAAACTGAACACAACCCCATCAACTCCTCAATCAACTCCACCAAACTCAATCACTTGAGTTCTAACTGAAGTCCATCATGCAATAGCTCAACTAACCCATAG
>APFE030118500.1:0-12671 GCA_000404065.3 Pinus taeda
ATAGAAAATACTAATTTGGGAAATGTTAGTTTTTCTATTTCCATAAATATATTTGTTTGTGTTGTCCGGAAGGTGAGACAATGAGATCGCTCACTTACGCTGCAGTGTAGACTTTACGAAAGGAGTTGGTGACACGACAAACACGAAATATTTTTGAAGATTTATATTAATTTTATGCATAAAATAAATAGTAATAAAGTGGTTAGACACGTGGACTATATATTGTGCTATATGTTGCAGATAAATGAAAATAAAAGGGCTAGGGAAATACTGGCGGCAACTAACACCTGAAAGAAATGTGAATCACTACATGAAACTCTACCACTAGACTATGGCACAAATATTGAGCAGCTCAAAGGGAGATGATGATAATAATAATAAAAAAGTTGAAGACTATGGCACAAATATTGTTTTCTAGTAAAGGTATGAATGGTTTGTCAAATACCTTTGTCACACAATTCCTAAGTTATGTACTATATTTTGTCACATTTAGTACATGATAAAGGTTTTCTTTTTTCTTATATTTTTATTGTTAGTTGGTCATTTGTCAATATGTATGATTAATATTATTTACATTAGTTAGTATTATTTTCTTAATTATATTGTATATTTTTAAGTGAATTTATTTTACCGCCATCAACAAATGTTTTATCTCGCACATACCGAGATTTACAAGCCATTATGAAAGAAATTGGAATGTCAAGATATTCATGCATGTCTTGATGATAATATTGTATTATGGAGAACATACCTTGAAAGAAGAACTTTTGAAATGTCAATTAGTAGATATTGAACTGATCAACTAACAAAGAAGGTTCTCGCAAGGTTCTTCATTATATTCCCATAATCCACGTTCGCGAAAATTTCTGAGGTGCAAACACATAGCACAATTTACGGATTTCCATGAAAATAGCATAAGTGAAGAAGGTGTTCTTCGAATGCATGTAGATGGATCCGTATTTAAGAAGATAGAGGAAATGTGACAACATTTTAAAGTTAAACCTCGTAATCTTAGGCTTTCATTAGCAACTAACGATGTCAATGCATTTGGAGAGCTAAAATCTACTTACTTGGTGTGGTTTTTGTTATCAACAATAGCATTGCTCCATGGATGTTAATAAAGAGGGATATTTGTCTTTGAGGACATTCCTTTGGTATTTCAAATCTCAAAATGGAATGTGAGGTAGAATTAGAGAAAAAATTTCATACCTTTTTTATATCACTTGAGAAGTTCCAATGATTAACTTTGGATTGAATTAACCAACTTGAGTCTCCATTTTTCCAAATTTTAGTGTGTCAACTTGTTAGGTCTCTATTATGTTATTTTTTGTTTTAAGCATCATCTCAAATTTAGTCTATTTGAATTTAATATATTCTCATTATACTTATTAGGATCCCCAATTATCTTTTCTTTATATATCCACTTTCTAGTAAGCTTAGGACATTCCATCCACACATGAACAATATTTGGCACATTGAACATTTAGAATGACTTTTCTAGTAGTCAAGAGTTGAATACAGTGTTAGTTTCCTCAACAGATTTCCAATTTTCTAACGAACCCTCTTGTGGGCCGATCTTGGCCAATTTTTTTATCACCCTTTTATCAAATTTTTATTGGAAATATGCTTCCAAATCAATAAACTCGCCAACCCCATTCCTTAATGCCTTCAACAAATTTTTGTTCCATAGCTCCATTGGTAATATGGGTAGCTTTACCTAGATAAGTTGGAAATCACAATTTTTTTCTAGGATCAAAGCCAAATCTCGATATTTATGCCATAAGGCATTCCCTTTGGGAAGAACTCCCCTCCCATGCCACGTGTGTCTTCGTATGCCATTTATTTTAGTGTTAGATGATTCAAATAAGTTGAGCCATTGGATTGATTCAACGAGTATTAGTATAAGTCAGTTACGGTTCTGTTAGTTATGAGTTATTAATTTAAAAACTTTATATGTTATACATTTAATTCTATTACTGGAATTTTAATCGCGTATCTTGAATCTGATTTAACATTTAACTTTTTCTTGAATCCATGTTACAAATTTATAAAGGTGGAAAATGGCAGCGATAGGAGCGCACTTGGTGCCCTTCGACTATTTAAGTTTTTCTTGAATTCGTGTTACAGATTTATAACGCTGGAAGATGGCGAGCGATAGGAGCGCACCTTTTGCCCTACGACTATTTCCTCATCCTCATCTTTAGTATTTCCATGTCAATCGACGAGGACAACCTCATACACCAACTGGAATTCCCATCCACATATCAAGTGTTCGAGTCCCTCCTCGTTGCAAGATGCGCAGAGATGGCCACCATTCTCCGCCACGTGGATGACGGAGGGTTCGACATCGTGACGTGAAAGAATGTAATAGTCTTCACCCCGCGAGACCTTGAACTATTCCCTGTCGTGGGTTCCCAGTTCTTGCCCGCCACTTTCTTTGCCATGTTGAACCGCAGAATCTTTCGTACGACGAATTGGTGAAAAAGGCGTCCAACAATCAAATCCCCTCCCGGCCCATGGGTCATTCAATCGTCGTCACCACTGGACCTAACTTGATAAATATTGATTTAAAGATATTTGTATGAAAATACTTCATCCAAGTAGTTATTGACAAATATCAAAGTATTACATATGATCTTATTGGATTTAATTATCATAACATTTTCTTTGTCAATTTTAATCAACATAAAGAAAAAGAATAGCATAGATTATTAAACATTAAAAAAAAAATCATAATCATTAGTCCTACAATGCATTATTTTATTTTAAGCTTCATAGAAATATTGTTTTATTTCTTCCATAATTTTTAATGATGGAAAACTTATAGAATTTTTAATGATGAAAATTTATAAAATTATTATTATTATTATAAAAAAATTAATAAGTGTTACATATATATATATGGCTTAACTATGGAGATTCAAATCCATTTTACATTTACTCTCAATTTACTATATTGATACTTAACTTCTAAATAGGTGTTTTTACAATACTAGGTGCCAATATCATGTGTTATTACTATTAAAAATACTATTAAGAATATTCTAGAATATTTCATAGAGACTAAATCCCTAACATCCATTTAATAAGTATTGGTAAAATGAAAATTATAGAAGAAACACTAAATTAAATGGCTCAATGGAATTTGAGATATTGAAATTCATTTCAGAAAATTTGTGAGTGACTTTATTTAGGACAATTGATTTTGGCCTTTATTGTCAAACTCTATCATATGTAATAATTTGTCTCAGAAGGAATTGAATTTTCTAATGTTGCATATGCTATCAATTGACGATGGAAAACGAAATCCTGCAAAACATTGAGATTCCAACTATAGAATGACATGGTGCAATCTACAACACTGTTGGCCCATGCTCATTATGGTTTCAATTTACTGATTTTTTTGACTTTTCCCTATTTTTACTGATTTATAATAATAATAATATATGTTTCAAATTGTTGAATTGGTTTTGAGTATTAACCACATCCAGATGCTGCAATTGCCATTTTGAGTGTTAACGCTACTTTTTCTTACTCGTTTGTATGCTTTCACAATGTTGAATTGGTTTTAAGTATTAACCACATCCATGATTTTCGCTCCAGATATTGCAGTTATCACTTTCACAATTAATACTACTCTTTCTTTAACTGCTACCTCAATCATACTTAATCCAACCATCATCCTCTTATTAGAATGTAAAACCTAAAACCCTAATGGAGGCCTCTCTAACCACTTCTCCATCCACTTCTTAAGGGCCATTCGAACACTTTCATTCACCATAACATTTCGTTTTGGCTTTCCATTCGCTAAAGGAACTGCAAGTGGAATTCTCCACGGAGGTTGACGTTCTGACATCAATTTCCGGGGACGATTTTGTTTGGTTTCAATATCCTTCTTCAGAGATTCCACCACCATTTCCAATTCCCCTATTGTTTTTTGAAGACGGATATTCTCGTCTGAAACCATTGTGCATCTGCCTATTTCAGTCAGCAGAGACTCATTTTTGTTCTCGAGGCACCTTTTGGCCTCTAACACTTGTGTATGCCGATTCTGTAAATCAACAAACTGCCTCTCTTTCTCCCACGCAATGGCACTAGAGGATTCAAGCTCCTCCTGGAGAGAATTGATGGTTGTTTGCAATTGGGATTCCAGATTATTCTTTTCAGCATCCCACAAACACATGTCTTGTTCAATTTTCCTGAGCATATCTTCAATCTTTGCCTTTGAATCATTCAAGCTGGATTGCAAAACAACATTCTCTGTCATATACTGTTTTAGAACCCTCTCATTTTGAACCCTTTCATCTTGAATTTGAGCTATTCTCGTGATCTTCTCATTCAACTGGGTCTTCAAGGAATCCACTTCAGCACTCAGCGCTCTATTTTTCTCACAGAGCAATCCGCATTCACTAGCCATAGAGTCAATCTTCGTTTCTAGTTCTACAGCATTGCATTGCAATTTTTGCTTTTCAGAATCCCACAAATGTCTGTCATCTTCAAGTTTTTCAAGTAATTCCCGAGTCCTTTGCTTGGATTCCTTCAATTGGAATTCCAACTCAATCTTTTCAATTTTCTTCTCAGATGTCCGAAACAAAAGTTTCTCCTTCTCCGTATTCCATTTTTGTTCTGCAATTAATCTACTTTCAGCGATCTCCTCAGCCTCCTTTCGTGCTGCTGCAATCTGAAAGAGAAACCCATCCTTTTCCAGTTCCCAAGCTTTATGTGCGGCCTCAAAATCTGCAGATATGACTTTAATTTCATTTGTCAACTGCAAAACGCTACTTTCCAGAGTTTGTTTCTCAGAAAACACAGCTCTGCACTCCTTTTCTTTCTCAGAAATTTCTCTCGTGAATCTCTCCTCGGCTTCCTGCAATTGTTGCGAAGCTCTAGAAATCCCAGCCTCGTATTCCTCCTCCCTCATTGCCAGATGTTGTCTGAATTCCATATCGATTTCCATCAACTGGTCACTGAGTTGTTCCCCAATTTTAACTTCTTGTGCGAATTGATTATCTATCTTTGTCTCGAAATTTGTTGAGGCCGCTTGAAGAATATAAATCTGTGATTCCATTTCCTCTACCTTGTGTGAAAAACAGGCCTTCAAATCGTGTCGAGAGATATTGATATCTTGCATAAGCCTTTCATTAAGCTCCCGCAACTTGAACATTTCATCTGCACATCTTTTGCAGGGCTGCGAGATTTGATCATTTTTGTCTTCCGTGCACTGGAATCTCTTCTTTTCATCTTTGCCGTTGCCGTTGCCGTTGCCGTTGCCGTTGCCTGGCTCGAAGAAAGATGATGAGTTGATACTATTTTTTCTCCTTAGCCTGCTGCCTTTGCCCATCTCGATCACGATCAACAACTACAGCCAGAAGCACCTGCCACAAACTTCTTCACCGCTGGTATGATCAATGAAAGAAGAGGTGCAGGGTTTGTCAATAAATACCTGGACGCTCTACTGGTGCGCAAGTGAAAAGAACGAATGCACCGCTGCTTCCACTTGGGCAATTCAGTGAAGGCTTTTTGTGGCTCAACAGGAAGCTAATTTCTTTCTGAAACTACCCTGAGCGAAGGCTATTTGTGAGCTTCGTGTGCTGTCTTCACCGCTGGTGCAGGGTTCGTCAATAAATAGTGATCCATGGCAACGCGGTGCATATAGATGTGGTATGAGCGCCGACCCTTCAAAACTGAAATTTGAATGGAAACCGTGGGAGTCAGCCACATGCATATATTTTTTTCAGATGTTGTGGAAAAGGGACCTGCTCACTTGTTGCAACTCAAATGTGGCCTGAAAAATTCTAGTGTTAGTCATAAAAACATTTAATCCCAAAACTCTATATTATTGTGTAGGAAAAAAAATAAGTTAAATAAAAAATATATATTTTTCACTTTTCATTATAATATGTGTAAGTTATACTATTCTTAACATGTAGTTGATATATATTATTTTAAAAAAATATTACTAACAATGTAACAATGAAAAATTTAGTGTGGATTATAAATCAAATGTTTAAATATGCCTGTTAAGTAAAATGTTGGACACCTAATCCTCCACGATTGAGTGAATTTATGTAAATATGTAAATGGTGGACCTAGAATAGGAAAAAACTTGAGAATATGAATTCCAAAGGTCGCAATTATATTTTATATATTAATTTTTATCCTGATGGAAAAATCAATTTTAGGAGTTACCATCCGGGCCTAAAATGGTATCAAAGAACATGTCCTAATATTGACATTCCTTTGCCCCTATAACTTCTTTGTTGATTTCTTGTCTTGGGAGAAACGCCTCTGCATATTTGTCTCTCTTGTCATGTTAAATGTATGTTCATTATCATATTTGTAATTTAGTTCACAAATGTGCAATAGTTCTTATTTGATTGTAATGTACACTTCGGTTCTTTGCCTCTTTGTTACATTACTCAACAATATCTTTTGCTAATATTGATATTACAAGTTTGACCATATTAGTTCATTCTCAGTGATTCATTCTCCATGCCCTTGAGATATCTAAGATTCAAAACATTGCCTTTGATGTAGTTAGCCCAATGTTTCACATGGTCCTTTGAATTTCTTGATCCACCCCATTCTCTCATTTAAAAAAATGCATAGGCATCTTAGTCAGTTTATACAACCCTTCAATGACATCAAAACCGTATTACATGCAAAAGAATTTAAGCAACATGGAATCTCCAACAACTTAAGCCCTGAAATTATTTTATTTATGTGGCACTAATGATTGAACTCTTTTCAATGATTCATAAATAACTTACTAGAATGAACTTTGTTTAATGTTTGAGCCTATTGTTTCATATTCTAAACATTTTTTAATGTTTGAGCCTATTCTAAATATTGTCTAATGTTTAAGCCCATTGTTTCACATTATAAACGTTATTTAATGTTTGATATTATTGCTTAATATTCTAAACATTGTTCACTGGATTTGAGCTCACTAGATTTGCATTTCCAGAATGTAAAACAATTTTCAAATATAAGGTTTGAGCATCATGTGCATTGTGCATTTTTTTTGTTAAAATGTTTGAATTTTTATCAAGAAGTCACTTTTGGGGACCATGATCGCCAACATTTATGTCTTCTCATTATAGGGGATCACTCAAACTTTAGTTCCATAGATTCACTAAGGACATGTGTTTCAACTCAAGTGACTATTTGTGTTCATATTACACTATGCATTTTTGTTGCATTGATATTACATTATGTTAGAATGACACAATTAATCAAGTTGCATTTACACCACAAAATCTTCCAATAAACTTGTTTTTTGTTCACATAGAGTAGAGAAGTGGTTTTATAAGTCCATTATATATCTTTTCTTATGGGGAGAATGATTATTTTCTTTGGAGAGAGTGTTTAATGCTTAATCTTAGAGAATAGATCAATTATTGAAGATGTGTTCTCTCATATCCATTGTTGGTGCAGCGCTAAATGGAAAATAAAACCGCCATGAATGGTCAAGAAAGAATAGGAACATTCTTATCTTTAATGACCCATGGAAGTGTGCTTCTGAAGCAAAAGGTTACAATCCTCCTTCCAAACTCACATACAATAAATAGCTCACCATACGGGAGAACAGGAACACTAAGGCCTATGCCCTAATTGCTGCATCTATAAATGAAGACGTGATTCCTCATACAATTCCAATTACCAATGCTTTTGATGCATTAAAGAAGTTGAAATATTTATATGACTCACTCATAGCTTGAGGTAGTCCAATTGATGATCAAAATCTTCAACCTAGAGTTGAAGGATGATGACCCCTTGGCCCTATCCTATGAAATTAGAGCTATCATGCATGATGTAGAAGCCACTAGAGTTAAAATGGACATCCATCTCACAGCTATCATCAAGGATCTCTATCCCACATATTCTCACTATCTTGAATCCTTACAAGTTAGTGCCCAACTTAAGAATATTACTTTTGACACTCTTGTGGAGAAATTTGTACAAAGGGAGAAATCATTTGGGAAGAGGAAGACAATTGCCCAATATTCTAAAGAAGTTGTGTAACTTACAAAGAAAGAGAAGATTGAAACAAAATATTCTTCCGAAGGAAGAGGTGGTAGAAGAGGACCTGGAAAGAAGAATAATAGAGGTAGGGGGTAAACATCATCAAGGAGGAATATGATCTCCACTATATTCACTACCACAGAAATGGAAATGATGCATCCACATGCAGAATCTCATAGGACAGAACGCAGCAAGAAAAAAATGAATATAAAGGAAAAACACTAGATCTAGGGAAAGGCAAAGCACCTAAATATGGTCCTTATATTGTGGCACATTGAAATATTGGAGTAATTGAAGATTTATTTCATACTTCATTTGCTTCTTAGAAAGATACATGGTTTCTTGATACATGTGCAACCTGCCACATTTTCAAAAATATTTTTTGGAAGACTTTAGTCACAATGTAGATGGATCAATATACTTTGCAAACAAATCAAGACTCAAGCCATCTGGACTTAGCACTATCGGGCTCAAACTTCCTAGATTCCCTGGCTTTATTCTACATAATGTCCTCTACCTCCTAGAGCTATGGTGAAACTTGTTGTGCCTTGTTCACATTTGTCAATGACACTCCATTCATATGTTTGATGGAAAAGTTGAGGTGAGAAAAGAACCAAAAAACACACTTGTCATGACTGAAATAGAGGAAGAAAGACTCTTGAAATTGTAAGGAGTGTCTACTCATGCACAAAAATATGAATATAGTTCTCAGAATAATGAAGGTACATTGACATTCAGTGTTTTATGGCATGTAATATTTGGACATTTAAATTATGACAGACTTCATTTATTGAAGAGAAATGGTGTTATTGGTTTGCTAACAATTCGAAGGAGAAAGATTGCATTGATTCATTCTAATTTGTGTGTCCCTTTATAGTTCCTTCTACAAACAAAAATAAAGATATGATGACTTTTATTAATGACTACATGAGAATATGTTGGGTATATTTGTTGAAGAGAAAATCTGACTCTTTTGAAACTTTCAAAAAGTTTCATGCATGGATTGAGAATGATTTACAATTTCATATTGGCTTTATTCATATTGATAATGGAAAAGTATATACCTTAAATGAATTTGAAAAATATCTCTGCCAACCTGGGATTCAACAACAAACCATTGTGGCATGTAATCCTCAACATATTGGTGTAGTGGAGAGAATGAACATGAAAATGTTAGATATAGTTTGTTCAATGATATTTTTCAAAAAATGAAAAGTAGATGTTCTAGGAAGATGCAATTCTATGTGGAGTATATATTAAAAACTAATGTCCATCTCATGCTCTCATAAACAAGATTCATGAAATATAGTATGGACATATTCCTTTGCTAAGGCATCTCAGGATCTTTGGTTCCACTTCCTATGCCTTGATTCTTAAGGAACAAAGAAAAAAACTTGGTGAAAGGATTTCAAAGTGTATATTCTCGAGGTATTTAAATACCTCCAAATCATATTGTTACTATGATGAGGTAAATGAGAAGTTCATATTGTCTAGAGATGTAATTTTTCTTGAATCTTCCAAGACTAACAATGTTGTTGAGCATTAACTTGATCATTTGGAAATATTTAGTCATGCAAAACAACTTCAGGAATTTGATAACGAGATTCCACATCTTGAATGGGGGATACCTATCCTAGAGCAATTTTTGGAATACCCTTCTGAAGCACTCATTCCCCTTCATGAAGTTCCGACCACTTCTTCAAATTAGAAAGACACTTTGAGTGATGTGATTGAGAGGATTGGAAGTATGGAAAAATTTGGGGGCTAATATTCGCAAGTGGGCTAATATTTCATGATTTTTCCAAAAAACTAATTCGCCAATGTCCATTATTTCTAAATTATTTGCCCAAATTTTATGAGTATAATTTATTTAATTATTTATTTATTTATTTTATTTATTGATTTATATATATAATATATATATTATATATATTATATATATATAATTTCCTCGCGAAAAATTATTAAACTATATGTAAGATCGTTAGAAATTTGAGTAATTTTACAAATATACCACTCAACATTGTATAGTTCGCATTTTGTGGACTATCAAGATTCGCCAAAGTTTCTGTATTTTAAGTTAAGTTTCCATCATTAAAATTATCCCTAACTGGAATGATAAATCTTGATGTAGCCCTATCTCAGTCAATAAAACATCCTGGAGCATCTCAAGAAGGTATTCTAAATTGGTTCACTAAGACACTTGAAAGTGTTCAACATAATGAGGTTGAAAAGATAAGAACTAGAAGTTCCACTAGAAAAATGGAGGTTATGTAGATGATTCTGATTTAGTTGTTGATATGGATGTTTCTTATTATTGTGAATTAAATTTGTCTACTAATTATGGACCATATTCCTGTAAAGAAGTTGCTTCTGAATGGAAAGAAGAAATGCAGAAAGAGTATGATGCTCTCATAAATAATGGAACCTGGAAGCTGGGAGACCCTCCATTTCGAACCAAACTAATGTGTTGCAAGTGGGTCTTCAAGAACAAGTATAAATTAGATGGCTCACTTGAAAAGAACAAAGAAAGATTCGTGGTAAAATTATTTGCATAGAAAGAAGGGGTTTATTATGAGGAGAATTTTCCCCCTCAACAAAATGGGTTACCATCTGTACTCTCTTTTCCTTTGCATCTCATAATGGATGGAAAGTCCATAAAAGTTTGGATTTAAAAACTACTTTCTTGAAATGGAGAAACTAAAATAAATCCATTTTTAATGTCTCAACTAGAAGGTCTTTATTATGAAGGGAAAAGCAGTAATAAAATTATGTAACTCATCATAATCCTTTTATGGCTAAAACAAGCATTGTGAGTCGGTATAAAAATTGCATAAAAGCATCTTTTGAAATTAAAATTTAAAACAATCTAATCTAATGATGCAACGTTACTTGTCAAGAAAAGTTGGTAAAATTGTGTTAATCTTGTAGTAATATGTATGAAAAAGGAAAAATATTGATGACAGAAGAATCAAAATTATATTGCATCCATAAAGAAAGAATTAAAAGAAATGTTTTGAAAAGGCATAATTTGGACATATTCCACTACTATTTTCCCATTGAAGTAACCCAACATCAAAAATAGTTTCTTTCTCAAAATAAGTTACAGTGGAGATTTTATTGAAATAATTTTGGCAATGGTTTGAATCAATCCTTTTTTTCACTCCAGTGGAAAAGTATTTAAAGCTCACATTTAAAGAAGGAAAATGAATTTGAAGTATGCGACTAAGTATAACAAGTATAGGAAGCTTATCTACCTCACAATACAAACCATACATTTCATTTGTTGTTGGAATTAATTTCCAAGTGATGTTAAACCCTTGTGAGGACATTGATTTTCTACAAAAAAGGTTTTAAAAGTAACTTGAAATGAACTCAAGACTTTGGACTCAAATATATATTGGTGGGTGACTTCAACTTTATTGGATATTTTAATTCAAACTTTGATGGAGATAAGGAAAATTGAGTATCGAGTTCAAGTTATATTATAAGTCTTAGATCAAAAGCTATCTCTTGGAGGTCACACAAACAATTAGTTCCAGCATATTCCATAATAGAGGCAGAATATGTGGTTGATGTACAAGCAACTAAATATATTGTGTGACTCACGAAACTTCTTAATTATTTGCAGGAGAAAAAAGTGCACTCTACTCCTCTTCCAATTGATAATAGTTTTGCAATTAAACTAACCAAGAATCCAAAATTCTATGATCAAACTAAGAACATCAATACAAAAGTATCATTTCATTCGACATCATGTTGAGTCCAAGAGTATTCAACTATGACATTGTCCCACAAATGAGAAAATTGTAGACATCTTCACCAAAGCGCTTGGAAGAGAAAAGTTTGAAAGATTTAGAATGATGCTTGGAATTACAAGCACTCCTTCATATTAAATGAGGGGACGTTGGACACCCCTTCCAATGAATTCCAAACTATTTGCAGCGATAGAAAAATCAAATCACAGCCTACAAATGTCTACACTCCACAAAAAAATGGAGTAGTAGCATAAATGAATCACACCTTGTTAGGGATGGAAATATCCATGTTAAATTTTAAAAATTGAAGTCCTTCATACTAGGACGAAGAAATACACATTACAATCTACTTAAAAAACATATCTCCCATTACTTCTTTGGATGGAATTACACCATATGAAGCATGGTTTGGCTTCAAACATTGATTCAAACATCTAAGAGTTTTTGGTTCAATATGTTATGCCTTAGTTTTAAAATAAAAGCGAGATAAGATCGATTCATGAAGTTTGAAGTGTATATAGATCGAATATTCCAATGAAAAGAAGGGATATATTATTCTGTCCAATGGAAAGTTTAATGTCAGTTGAGATGTTATATTTGATGAAACATAAAGAAAGAGTGGCACAAAGATAGAAAGTCTTCTACAAAAATTGAAAAGTCAAGGTGTTAAAAAGAAAAGAAAAATGCAAAATCAACCATGTACACATCATTGGTATGAGATTGAATGGCCTTCTTCAGAAAATCATTCATCTAGTTCACCTCGTTTATTTGGATCTTCGAGAAGTTCATCTAAATCTTATGGAATCTGCTCATGCAATAGTGACTTTCCACCTCCTGAAACTTCAGATAATCGATGACCCTCTATTTATATCAATATGATTATAATGA
>APFE030118503.1:0-33977 GCA_000404065.3 Pinus taeda
CCCCCACTGGATCTTCCTGTGTACCTTCCTCAGTTTCCTCTTCCTCGTCTTGTAAGGCTTGGTACTGATTTAGATTTTCCACAGAGATGTTTTTCCCTTTTGTTTGTTCTTTTTGTTTCTCGTTTCTAGTCTTCTGTCTCCTGTTGACTTCCGTAAACCCTCTCTCTTCTGTTTCTGTTTCCTTTGCTTTCATTTGTTCTTCTGTGGATCTTCTCTTGAGATCGCCTTCTCTATTCTGAGGGCATTCCCTGAATAGGTGACCATACTCGTGGCATTTCCGGCACCTAAAAGGAATGTGCTCGTAATCTACCGGTTGCTGCCATAGTTCATCATGATATTCAACTTCCACGAATTCTGGCAAGGGTTCTGCTATATTTATATATACGCATATCCTTGCGTACGAGGTAAATTTGCCCCGTTTGGTTGATTCAGCGACTTTGACAAAGTCCCCTATGGAGTTACCAATTCCTTCTAGAATGTCAGGTTTCCAGAACTCTGAAGGTAATCCAAACAGTCTAACCCAAACAGGAGCAGCCAGCAGTTTTTCGGCGTCCGGATTGTACCTTTCCTCCCAATGTCGCATGAATAAGCCTGCATTATTCATGAAGTATGGTCCCTCTTCGAAGATTCTTTCCTTTTCCTCTAAGTTCATGAAAATAACAGTAAAGAAACCCTTGGCTCCCAGTTTCAGGTCTATATGGCCCTTGGGTTTCCATCTCAGGTGAATCCACTTAACTAGATCCCTCTCTGTTGGCCAATAACCTATAAATTTACAAATTAAAGCATGGTCCTTCATGTAACTTCGATAATCTTCCAGTGAGTTGTTTGGGATCACATACCTGGGTCGTTTCTGGGCCCTTGGAAGACATCTTCCTATTTTGGCTTGCCATTGATTACCTAATACTGGAATATCTTTAACGCTGTCCTTCTGTGGGTTTTCTCTGTTCCCCCCGCTGGATTCCCCTGCCACTACTTTTTTAAAGGAGGGGATCTCTCCCCTCCCCAAGGTACCTTCCATGTAGACCGTCAGGAGCTACTCAGACTGTTTGAGCTCCACTGTCCTGTTTCCTCTGCGGTGAAACCGCCCCAAACCGTATGAGGTTCTTGCGCTTACCCTGACCGTCAGTACACTTGGAACGATTCTTCTGAGCCCCCGGCACCCGAAACCCTAGCGTTTTTTGACAGAGTGATTCGGCTTCATCCTTCTCTCAAACTCCACCTTTGAGTCCTCTAATTGTTAGACATTATGTTAATAACTAGTTGTTGATTAATAAAAACCATGGAAATAGCCTTAGGAGTGGTGTTTTAATGAGGACAACCCATACCAACATGGTAATTTTTTTTTTTCCCGAGAGATTTTAGCTAGGTGATAACTATTGGCATCATATAGTAAACTTGCATAACATATGTACTTATTTATTATTGTGCGTGTAAATGAAATCATGTATTATAAGGTTGCTTAATAATATTTGGTAGTTCATGTCTTCCATTTTTTTTTTTCTAGAAACTGTGGAAACTGGTGTGAGTGAAATTCGAAGTAAAGTAGTGAAGAGAAAAAGAAAAACAAGTGATATACAAACGATGCCTCCTTCAACTGGCATGGTGGTTTTATAATTTTTGTACTTTTTTAGTATTGGTTGGATTAGGTGGTTTCTTTTCCTAGCAATTTTACGCAGGTGATAACTTTTGGTGTCATATAGTAAAATTGCATTAAAATATGTACTCATATATTATTGTGCATGTAAATGAAAATCGTGTATTATAAGGTTGTTTAATCATATTTGGTATTTTATGTATTCCATAATTTTTTTTTCTAGAAACTGTGGAATCTGGTGTGCCTGAAATTCGAAGTAAAGTAGTGAAGAAGAAACAAAAAATAAGTGATATACAAATGATGCCTCCTTCAACTGGTATGGTAGTTTTATATTTTAGGTACACTCTCTTAGAAATGGTTAGATTATGTGATTTTCCAATATTTAAAAGAACATTATGTGACAATATTTGAAATTATATTTTCATTTTGATTCATGCAAATATTTTTTTGTTGTTATTTGCAGAATTGGTTGGCCCTAAAGCAAATGAAATGTTACAACTATCACTTAAGAGAAAGAAAAGTTATTCAACTCAAATGGCAGTATCAATAACACCTTCTACTTCTACTTTTGAAATAATTAAAAAATACAATACATCTAATAAATATGAGTTTGTGCAAGAGTGGTACATCCAAATAGAAGCTCCCCTGAATATGTTTCCTGATATGTATCTATTTGGATCAATAGATGGAAAAGAACCAGAGATATTAGGAATAATCATTAATTTCTATGCTTGCAATGAAAATGACATTGACTTTCAAGTGGAAATGATTAAAGAAAATAAGGTAAAATTAATTTCATGTTAGGTGGAGTATACAAATTTTAGACCAGATTTGATTGAAGCTTCAAGTATTGATTCAACAAATATGATAAAGAATTCAATGTTCAAGTTGGATAACTATGAGAGCTTATCTAAATCCAAACTAAATAGTTGCGTAGATCTTTTAAAATGCATCACGACCATTTTGAGATATCGCTATGTAAGAAGTAAAAAAACATCATCTGTACTTCTTCATTTACAACAAAAAGGTAAATTTCTTGATAAAATACTAGATGATAAACTTGATTCTCAATTACTTGCTTTGAGAAGAGTATATTTATTTGATTTGGAGGAGAACATAACAGAAAGTGATTTCAAGCCTACTACATAATTTCAAAAAACTAGGAAAGTTGAATATGAGACAACAAACCTTGCAAATCGATGTGATGAGATTCATGAAGCCTTCAAGCATTGCTATCTATTTTAAAACTCCTTTAATAGAAAAGTGGTTGTTGAAAGATGTATAGAAGCCCCCAAAGTGTTCAAATTAAGATCACGAGATGATTTAAATGTTCAAGTATTAGTGAAATCATTCCTAGAAAAATTTCAAACCTCATTACCTGATGTTCTTCTGATTCCATTTGACATCAATGAGTCTGATCCATTGGTAAACTCTATCAAAGTTATAAATGAGACAGATCTAAATTCCAAGAATATCAATTTTTGGATAGTCGATGGTCAACACACCATTCAAGCAGTGAAAGAAATTTTAACAAATCCTAAATATAATGTATCTACAGAAGCGAAAATAATATAAAAAATGTAATGCTCGTTTCTTGCATCCATCAGTTGAACCCACTGAGGTGATCCACATTTGTTTTCAATCAAATTCTGCAAATAAGGTGTTCTTCAAAACTCCATTTATTGATTGTGTGTGCTCGGCAAGGCATTTCTTAATTGCCAATGACAAATTAAAGAAAAGGAGGATTGGATGTTCTAAGATGGCTAAAGACAAGGTATGTAACTTTAATTATTTTTACATTTAACATTTTATTATTGTATCTATTTTTATTGTAGATAAATGACTAAAGTTGATAATATAAGTCATATTTTTTTATAAGGAATTCTCATTAGTTTATAACACCTTATTTAGTTTCATTTTTACATTGAATTCTTATTAGTTTATATTTCTTATTTTATCAGGTTGATGATGAAATGTTGTGCTCATTCTTTGACTCTCCAATTACAAATTTTTCTGATAAAACAATTCTGTTATATCTTGAGGAACCTATTTGGGATAAATGGGACACTGTTTTTAACTGTTACCAACTAGGCACATTAAAGTGTTCTCCAAGCCAACCTGATTTTCAGAATTACAAGAGAAATAGTCTACAAAGTTTGACAACAACTACTCTTCGGCCCCTCCAGGGATTAACCATGGAAGAAATTGCTTCAGTAGAAGTTAAGCTATTGGATGGAACCATTTGGTTTTCTATTCCACATAATCATCCATAAAATGCCACAACATTAAAAGATTATTGTTCTAAATTGAAAACCAACAGAACAATATTGGATGCAATGGTTACATATTGTCAAAGTCATGATCAGAACTTGAATGAGATGACTCTTACCACATTCAACATTCTTGAGCATTATGAAATTAATGATATCATATTTACCAATTTTTGCAACATGGTGGAGGGGTCTACTGATGTAAAAGGAACACGTAATACAAAGATAGAGTCCCTTTCTCAGCAAGCATGTGGAGCCCTTGACAAAATAATAAATGGATCGACAAGTGTTCAACAGGTTGTCAACAATTTTTAATTTGGTTGTCATTTTGGGGGACCTAATATTTTGTCAACACTTTTTCACTCTTTTCCATGTCAGTTGCAAGCAATTTTACATATTGACCTTGTTGTTTTGGATACACTAGCTTTGAAAGAAGAACAATTCCAAAAGGGATATTATATTGAATTTTTTTTATTTCTTATCGAAAAAAATGAGTGAATGACTTTACTACAGTTCTCTTAGTATAACTTTGGTTTTGTAATGATGTACGCTAGTCTTTGGAAACTTCCATAAAGAACTCCAAGTTCAACTATAAAATGACTAGTGGCATTTATGAATATAAGTCCCAAAACAATTATAGTTATGATATAGTTCTTACTATACATTTCTATACTTCAGAATTAAAAATTTTGGAGGCTATGAAATACACTCACACATTTGAAGACACATTCAATGAAAATGAGAGAGATTATGATTTCTGGATGGATTTATTGGAAAAACACCAACAATGTAGTGATGCAAAAGTGGTCATTTCGATTTATGCAGGGACAAATTTAATCAAGGCCTATTGTACATATGGAAGAAGAATTTCATGTGTTGTGCAAACAGAGACACGAAGGACAATCATGTTAAATACTTACAAATCTTTTCAACTATCAAATCTAGGATCCATTAACTTCTTGGAAAATTCAGGTACTACAATTCATTTTTTTTTTTCTTATAACACTTTGGATAATATTTTGTTCATATTTCTTAATTGTCAAAGTGTTTACTAAAATAATTAATGATGGAGATTCTAAAACAGAGAATAATGAAAGTGGGAAGCAAAACAATAATCAACATAGTGCTCATGATGTTGAAAAAAGTATAGAGATGGAAATAGGAGGAGAAGGAGGAGAGGAAGAAGTTATAATACCAAGTACATAATTTTTTTGGTTTTTTCTCTTGATAATTTTTCAATTTATTTAACTTCCTTATTTATAATATTTTTGGATGACTATTACAGGGAATTATGAGATGAATGGAATTAATCAAGACAATGACCATGGAATGATGGAGATAGAAATGGGTATTAATCAACATAACTCTATAATTTTTATTTATTTTATTATTATTCTAAATTATTATTTTTATTATGGTGATTCATATCATTTCATATGTTGATTGTAGATGGAAATAAACAGAATGAATATAATGACCAGGGGACTGTCCCACAAAACTACAATCAAGACCAATATATTATTATGGACGATTATAGATGATTCTTTTTTTGTATAGTTGTTCAATGAATTTTGTTCTTCGTCACAATTTATAACATTTTTTATGTTTATTATAGCGACAAGCAAGGAGAAACAAGACATTGATTAAATGAAAGTTAAACAAAACTTTAGTCAAGAACAAAATATAACATCAGGTACTTATAATTTGTCCACTTGTTTTCCTTATTATTTAATGATTCTATTCATTTTCACAATTCAAAATATTTTATATGTTTAATTTGGAGACAGCTAAAGGTAACAAAGATGATGATGAGGTGAAATGTTACAAATATGAAGATAATGTCATATCAGATACTTATAACTTGTCTTATTGTTTATCTTATTATTCTTCAAACTCTAATTTTTGTAAGTACCATAACGTTGTATATTTTTATTATAGGAACAAATAAAAAAGATAAAATTGACAATCAAAATAATGTTTTTTTATTTTTTATTTTTTATTTTTTTATGGTACAAAAAGTCAAAAAGTTACATCAGTGTTACGACAAGGCCATGGCCCTGTAAATCCTGCCGAGAGATTGACAGTTTGCCCAAATTTATACATACCCAAAGTTGAACATATTCAAAAATTGGATGCTGAAGATGGACATGCTGAGACAAACGAACATATCGACACTTAACACTACTTAAACATGGACTAACAGACATATGGATCCATATTGCTGACACATAGATTTTAAATCCAGACTAAAGCCAAACACATACAGGAAACAAGATTCGAAGACTCCCAGAGTAATGCTCCCACTTCCAGGCTGCCGAGAGCGAACTGTTTGATTGGATTAATCATCGTCTGTGGTATACGGCTCTTCTTCCACCCTGCACCCAAATTGCCGGGAGTCATCCGAGTCAGAGAGAGGGACGATCGAGCAAGTAGGGACCCCCTGAGCAGGCTCGCTTGGACCCGCAAGGCCTGCTTGAGTAGCCGGTGTGGAACTTTCCATAGCAGGGCGTTGCAGATCAATTGTGGGCATTGCCCCTTGAGCTGGTGGTGGGTTTTCCTGATTTACTTCTACCTGACCTCTGAGATTATCACAGTGCTCGGCAGTAACAGATACAATGAAAGTGGAGTTGGCGAGTGTGCAGGGTATCCGTTACCTGACTGTGGGGTGTGCTTCATGTCCACATTCTGTTATGCTTCTGCTCCCAGGCCCTCTGCCACATCCCGCTGTTATGCCATGGAGGCGATGCTGCTCAGATGTAACTTTGATGGATGAAGAAGGAGAAATGGGGCCAGTCCTCTGAGTGGTAGCCGGACCGTGAGAGCCTCCTCGTCGACTGCTCATTCTGAGACACTCTCTCCTCATTGCTAAATTCAAAGGATGAAACAGCTTGCAGAAACCCGGAGAGGAGAAATTAACCAAGACGGGGGCCACAGAATTTGGCTTACAATGCTTGCAAACCTCTCTCAAGCTTGGGACAATACCTGAGTTGGGCACAAAGCAAGAATGTCCCTGTGCAATCCCCCACATCACCGAGGAGTGCTCCAGCGTTGTAGTGGAGTGCCCAACAACTTCAAATGAATGCGTAAATGTAACAGAGGCTCCCAGAATATGAAGCGCCATCGCACATGTTACCAGGAGGCCAATTAAGTAGGCCAAGACCAGTAATAATACCCGCATTGAAGTTCCTGCATGCGCTCATTTGAAATATTTTGTAGTGTACTGCGTGGCACGCAAGGGCTAACACATGCCCATGTGACGCACCACCTGTGAGCTGCCATGCCTTTTAAGCACCCGCATCCGGGAGGGAGAGATCATTCTGCACCAAAGAAATACAGTCATTTTTGAGTTGGTCATCCTCTACCATGTCAAGAGAACCTGAGAAGTAGGGAAGTAGCTGAGATACTCCCTGGTTAGCTAGTCTGTCTGCTACTTGGTTTGATGTTCTTCTCACATGCTGGAAGGTTATGCTTTGGGGATTTTTTAGCTTTTCCTCCAGTGATTCTAGTCTATTGAGCAATCACCAGCTTGATGCTACCTTAACTGCAGTAGCCCCTGCCTGTATTCTTTTAGCAACGGCTATAAGAATAAAAGAGTCTCCTTCGACCTCAAGAGGGAAGAAGTGCTTTTGTTTTTCTATGCAAATCCCTTCCCAGAGTCATTCCAATTCTGCTGCATTGTTAGTGTCTTTGCCAATTGATCCGTAGAATATATGCAATATTGCTCCTATGTAGCTTTTGAAGATTCCCCCAAATCCCGTAGGCCCATGATTACCTTTGGCAGCCCCATCAAAATTCAGCTTATATGAGTTGATTACCGGTGGGGACCAGGATAGCAGAGAGGCGGTGCTAGTTGTGGGACGGGTGTTAACCTTTGCTAAAGAGGAGAGGTCTAAATTCCATTATTTCAGTATATTTCGTTCTTGCTGAGATTCTGGCAGATCTGTACCATACCAGGTTCTAATGGCTAAATTTTCTTGTAATTTTTTTTTGAGGATGAGCCACAGAGCGTCTATTGACTGGTAGGAATTATTGAAGATTCTGTAGTTTCGTTCCTTCCAGAGAATCCAATATCTAAAGCCTGGTATTAGACTCCACAGAGAGTTGAGAAGATGGCTTTTGAAAGGGTTCTTAGTCCATTTCCTTATAGTTTCTGTTACATCCTCCATCCTTGCTTCTGATCTCATGTTGCATTTTTCGACTTTCTTCCAAAGTTGCGTAGCTAGCAGACATGTTTCCATTAAATGACTTATGGTTTCAGAATTGAGATTACAATTTGGGCATCTGGATGGCCCAATAAATCCACGCTTGAGTAGGTTGTCCCAAGTGAGTATGTGCCTTTTACTTAGAAGCCATATGAAAGTTGAAATTTTGGGCCATAGTCCTGGTTGCCAGACTTTTTCCCAAATTTGGTCCTTGTCTGTCTGGATGTCTGAATAGCACAATTGGTGAGCTTCTTTAGTGGTAAATGTTCCTTTGGGAGTATGACCCCATCTTAATCTGTCCTGCTGGTTGGAGTAACGAATTATTTTGTAGGTGAGTTCTTGATCAATGTCAGAATGCGTTTCTCCCTGCCAGTCCATCTGCGAAAGGCTAGCCGGTTTCCAGATTTGGAAGTCATGATGTGTGGATTGTTGCCAGAATTGATGAACACGGGTGAGGTTCGCCTGTTGCATGTGAATTTTCGAAAGAGGCTTTTGAAATAAAGTTGCCAGTTTTGGGAGTTGTTGCCATGAATCCTCCCAGAACCTTGCTGTTGTGCCTGAGTGAATTTCCAAGAAGCTATGCTCTTGAATGAAATTACTGTGAAGCTTTGCAGTGTTCTAGATTGGTGATCCCTAGGTTGTGGAGTTGATTCTTATGAGATCGGTCCATTGACTTCCCGGGGCATATTTTGCTTGCCATAGTCTGGCCCATGGTGAGTGTGGCTTGGAGATCCAATTCCACCACAATCGTGCTCCCATTGTATTTTCGCTTTGGAGAGGATCTTTTAATCCTAGACCTCCTTCTAATTTGATTTTGCAGACTTCTTTCCAGTTAACAAGAGCCCATTTTCTGTTCAGTCCAGAAGAGCCCCAAAGGAAGTTCCACTAAAGGCTGTGTATGGCTTTAAGGACCCATTTTGGAGCTGCCATAATGGAAAAAAGATACAATGGCATTGCTTTTAAGACCGATTTGATTAAGACTAATTTGCCCACCATGTTTAGAGCACGAAAAGTCCATGACGAAAGCTTTGATTCTAATTTATCTAGGAGAGACCTCCAAGAAGCATGCTTGATGGCAGAGTCCGATAGGCATGCCCCTAGGTATTTAGATGGAAGCTTGGATATGGTGAACCCCAGAATTCTGGAAATATTCCTTTGCATAAAGGGGGGGGGGGGGTTAAAGAAGAAGAGCTGAGATTTCGAAGCATTGATGGATGTGCCGGAGGCATCGGTGAAGAGGGAGAGCAGAGATTTTAAGACAAATGCTTCTTGTGAGGAGGGATGACCAAATAACATAGTGTCATCAACAAACTACTGATGGGACTGAGGATTAAGACCATGGATGGAGATTCCTTTTAGAGCTTGGGAGGAAACCGTGGATTTGAGAAGCCTGCTGAGCCCTTCTGCCATTAGAACAAAGAGGAAAGGTGAAAGAGGATCCCATGCCTAATGCCACGAGAGGGACAGAAAGGAGAGGAGGGTGAACCATTCAGCAGGACAGAGAAGATGGGAGAGAAAATTACGTTCATGATCCATCTGGTCCAAGTTGCACTGAAACCAAAAGCCAGTAGCATTTTGTGAATGTAATTCCAACTAATTTTATCAAAGGCTTTAGAGAGATCCAGTTTTAGTATCATACCTGGTTTTTTTAGAAGCTTTAATGATTGAATCACCTCATTTGATAGAATTATTCCATCCATGATCTGCCGTCCTTCTACATATCCCACTTGTCATGGAGAAATGAGTAGTGGAAGGAGAGGTTTAATCATGTTCGCTATTACCTTTGAGATGAGCTTGTAGATAACATTGTAGAGCGCGATTGGTCTATATTTTTCAGGCTTGTTTGGTTCTTCACCTTTGGGAACCAATGCTATGATGGTGGAATTGAGGGCAGGAAGAATCCAGTGCATGATTCTTGATTCCTCCACTAGTTCCCAAACCTCAGCTTTAAAGAGCTCCCAAAATTCATTAAAGAAATTGGCTGTGAAGCCGTCAGGACCAGGAACCTTGCCACCTTTAAGTTGGGCCATCGCTTCTTCAACTTCCGTTAGTGATGTAGGCTGAAGCATTTTGTTATTGTGATCCTCTTTTATGATTCGAGGAATGTGTTGCGTGATGGTTCTAATTGCCTCATCTATGTTGCCTGTGGGCTCCCTAAGAATGTCCTGAAAGTAGCCTGTGAATTCCTTCTCCATATCTTCATGTGCTTCGATTCTTTCCCCTTGTTGATTTTTTATGAATGTAATGTTATTGTGCATTTGCCTTTGGATGGCAGTTTTATGGAAGAATTTGGTGTTCTTCTCCCCCTCTTTTAGCTAACTGATTCTGGATTTTTGACGCTAGAGAATTTCCTCTTGTTTCCTGCGCTCTTCAATTTGATTCCAAAGGATCTGTTCTTGTTGTGTCTGTTCATCTGTTGTGCCTTCTAGAATGAAAGTTTGTTGAAGTGCTTTCATTTGTTGTTCCAGTCTCTGGCGATTCTCCTGTATGTTGCCAAAATGTGTGTGATTCCAGACTTTGAGGACTTGTTTTAAGTTTTTCAATTTTTGTTGGAATTGATACATTTTGGCCCCCTCTGGTAGTATATAAGATTTCCATGCCTCTCTTACCACTATCTTGGAATTCGGATTTGTGAGCCAGAAGGCTTCCAATCGGAAGGGTCTATTGCTGCGAGTGCCTGGCCTGGACCATTGAAGCAAAATTGGCTAGCGATCGGATCCTCCTTGGGGTATGATGGAAGCGTTGAAGTTCCCTCCCAGGTGGATTGCATTATCCGAGATGAGGAAGCTATCGAGCCTAGAGGCTATGTGATGAATGCCTCGACGCTTATTAGTCCAAGTAAAAATTCCATTGGAGGTCGGAATATCCATGACTTGATTGCTTTGAATGAATTCTTTGAGGCCATTGCTGTCACTGTCGAGCCTGATTCTGCCTCCTTTTTTCTCCTCCATAGATGTTATGATGTTGAATTCTCCTTCGCCGATCTAGAGGGGAAACTTCCTGTTCTTATTTAGGATAGAGATTTTTTCTAGAAGATCTAGTTTTTGTTGAATAGTCTGCGGAAAATACACATTTGAGAGATGCCCATGTATGTTGGTGCCGATGAGGTGGAAGGATGCTTGGATAAGATGATGGGTGGCATGGAAATCATATAGTGAAAGAGTCTGCGGGTTCCACAGAATAGCAAGTCCACCTAAAGTCCCTGAGGCATCAACTGAAATTGAGCGGCTACCTGCCCAGATCTTGTTTAGAATTCTTTCAATAGCTATGTTGCTGCTTTTTTTCTCTTGAAGAAAAAATATGGATGGTTTTTCTTGTTGAATCAGGTTTTTGATCATCCGATGTTTTGAGGGGCTGTTGATTCCTCTCACATTCCAAGAGATGAGCTTCATGGAAACTGAGGTTTGGGTTTATAGAACTTTGTCAACTTAGGGAATCGCCCCGATTCCATAAGTATTTCTCCCATTATTATGGTTCTCTGTAGATCTGTCTTGCATCCCCTTTTCTTGGTTTCTTTGAGCATTTTTTTCCATCCCAGAGGCTTCCTCCTTGTATACCCAGACTTTTATTGTGCTGCACTTTGGTCAGGACTCCTTCAAGTCTGTCGATTTGCCAAGGGGGAATTGAGTTGTATTCTTTTTGTTTGCAGGTCGTTTCAAGTTTGAAGATATCAAGACCATCTAGGCTTACATGCTCCAAATCTTCCTCCATGATGATAGAGGGGCTCTCGTCTTCCTCATCTGTGTCTTCCTGAAGACAGAGAGCAAGAGCTGCATCTAGGTCCATGGCCGAGGCCTGCTGTTTAAAATCTAGCACAGATTTCCCCTGGGAAGAGGGGAAAGGGCTGTGATCTGAAACCATTTTAGAATTATCCGAAGGAGGGTTAGGTGTGTGGTGAGAAGAGACTGGATCTGAGGACTGCATGGGGGCTAAGGGGTTAAGGGAAGATGAAGGCATAAAAATATTCTCCAAGGGATCAGAGCTAGGTTGGTCCTGCGGATCTTGAGAAGCAAGCAAAGAGAATCTGTTCTGTGAATTTGATTTGATGGAATTATCAGGGACAGTCGGGCTTTTCTTGGCATGCCTACAGTGGTTAGGAACTTTGGTGAAACCTTCTAAGTCTTTATTGGTGTCAGTGGAAGAGGCTTTAGACTGCAATTTCAAAGGATAGTCTCGGAAGAGGTGGCCATGCTCATGACATTTGTGGCAACGAAAGGGGATATGCCCATAATCTAAAGGCTGTGTCCATTCAAATTCATCGTGAAAGAGACTTACCGAGTCAACTAAAGCCTTAGTCAGGTGCATCTAAACGCAGATCCTGGCGTACAAGGTGTATTTGCGGGTTTACAATCAAAATAATGTTAAAGGTGTGTGTGTGTGTGTGTGTGTGTTTTTCTTTTTAAAGGTTGCATTACTAATGTTTTTCTTGGTATTGGTATTTGATTGAAGGTTTAATAGGAAGTACAATTGGTATTTGATTGAAGGTTTAATATGTTTACTCCAGGTTCTATCAAGATGATAAAAGAAATTATTGTTTCATCTATAAATAGCACGAAAACCTCTCAAGGTAAGTGTATCTTTTCAACAATTTTTTTAGTAATTTTTGTAACATGAATAAAATGGTTTGTTTGGTACATCCAAAGTGCTTACTAAAATAACTAATGGTGGAGATTCTAAAACAGAGAATGATGAAAGTGGGAAGCAAAAAACTAATCAACATAGTGCTCATGATTTTAAAAAAAGTATAGAGATGGAAATAGGAGGAGAAGGAGGAGAGGAAGAAGTTATCATACCAGGTACATAATTTTTTTGGTTTTTTCTCTTGATAATCTTTCAATTTATTTAATCTCCTTATTCATAACATTTTTGGATGACTATTAGAGGGAATTATGAGATGAATGGAATTAATCAAGACAATCACCATGGAATGATGGAGATAGAAATGGGTATTAATCAACATAATGTAGAGCTATAAAAAGGGTCTCTTTCACCTCTAGTTACCTCACATTAATATGTCAATCTGGGAACGTCTGGTTATTTCAAAGAGTGTCTCAGTCTGAGGCTTATCACTTGTCAGAGTAATGCTTGTAGTACAACTGTTTAAAAGCTAGAAAAGTAAATCAATGCATATCTACGACTTAACTACTTTAAAAGACTAAATCACACCAAGCATTGCATCAGCCAAAGGTTCGGTAGCAATAACCTGTCCTTTTCATAACTGATGAGAATAGATTAGAGGTCTAGGAGCCAAATAGCAGATGCTGGGGCTCACTACAGCCTGAGATTGTCCTTAATGAATAGAAATGAAACGACAAGTAAAGAAAATAGCAATGACATAGAACAACACATCAGCCAAGGGTTCGGTAGCAATAACCCATCCCTTTCATAGCTGATGGGAATAGATCAGAGTTCTGGGAGCCAAATAGCAAATGCTGATGCTCACTACAGCCTGAGACTGTCCTTAAGAAACAACAAATTAACAATTTGGAAACGGAACAACAATTGAAATGGAACAACAATTAAAATGGAACAACAAATAAATGGAACAACAAATAAATGGAACAACAGATAAAACGAAACAACAATTCAGAAATGGAATAGCAACTGAAAGAAGCAGTAACCAAGTTCCTCAAGCTGTAATTCTATTTAATCACTCCAATCAAAACATCAATCCTTTAGTCTTAAAAGATGTACTCTTGCTATGGAACAACATTACCGATTACAACCTTAGAAACACATCGTGTTTAATCTGCTTCTGCTATTGATCTAAATAAACACATACGATTGCATTTCGAGATGAAAATAGTAACATTCAATGATCATATGAAATCAGACCTTTCAAGATAATTGTTATAATGCTAAACACAATCGTAATGAATTATGTGATGGAGTGATAGTATCCTGTAGAGATTAATCAACACTTAAAGGATTGGTAACATGTCACAACGTCAATATAAAGCTTTGGTTTACAGGAACATGACACGAGTTAAACATAACAGAGCATGTAATATAATATTCTTAAAACACAACAGATTACCAGATTACATCTATGAACAAACCACGTAGAAACCACATGTAATGGTACAAGAGCAAGTGTCCTCCAGGGCTAGGCCCTTAGCCTCCAGGGGTACACCGCTTAAGATAGATCCAGGCTCAAAGATAAAAGAGTAACCAAGTCTGTATTAAGGCATGAAATAAAGTTACAGGAACTCAAGTCTTCAACAGAACATAAAGATCACAGTTCTGATCTTCCTTAAAAGAAATTACATAAAAAACCTCCCCTCTGCTAGCCAACAATGCCATCCCTTTTATAAGGAAGATGGCAGAGATATCTAGATACAGAAGATAGATAAAATAGCGATCCCTCAGGATCTAAGATCCTGAGGGATTCGCAGAATCGTTAATACTGCGTCACTTCTTTCCTTTTCTGCTCCGTGCTGGTATCTCCGTGTCCTTTGCTGGGTTGATCCGTTTTGATCTGGTTTGCTTCCGGTCTCCCGTCAAAGGGACAACGGTTAGCTCATCTTTGTTTCTACCTTTGGAATGGCTCCCTTCCATTTTTCCTCCCTCCTGCACATAGAAATGACAATTATCAGTGATTCTCATAAATCTCTCGTGTTTCTTTATAAATCCTCATCATTATCTAAATTTCTAATGCAAAAGGATTTTAAGTTCTAATGAAAAGATACTAAAATAATCATCGGAACATACCTTCCTTGATACTCCACATACCCGCCAGCTTACCCTTTTTCATGGCCTCATGAAAACATTGTAGTTGACATGCAAAGCAGTGAGGGAGTAGGCTAGAGATGGAATCTTGTGTGGTGGTGCCTCCGTCTGAACCATCTTATCACCTTTTCCAATTTTAACATGGACTCCAACCCACTGCTATTCCTTTTCAAATGGAACAGCAGTCTGCTCTTATGCTTCAATTGGAATAGCAGTTTGGCTTCTGTCAGGGTTTTGAGCAGTGGAACGGCTTCTGGTCCTCCACCTCCTGTTCTTAAGGGATCTTATTCGTGTGGTCAAACCTTTTCTTCTTGAGGTCCCTTTCACCCTTTTCCTTGCTTTTAGAACCCTAATCTGCTGGTGAAGCCTGACTATTATGTTTAACAATGTCTGCTTTTCCCTTTGTAATTCCCTTATTTCCATCAACTCCTCAGAAAGAACAACAAGTTGTTCGCTGTGGGTTGGATTGTGGCTAGCTTCCTGATTTACTCCTTGAGGTGGTTGTTTCGGGGTAAGAACCTTGCTTGGCTCTATTATTTATTGGGCTGATTCCTCTTCTGCCCTTATTTCCTCCGGACTTTCCTCTGGTGCCTTTTGACTAGGAACGGGTTGTTCCTGCTCAACATTTTCTGTTATCTTCTCATTATGAACGGGTGAATTTTCTACTCCCGCCTCTTGTGCATGCAATTCCTTAGGTACATCTTTCTCCTAGGTTTTCTCTATGGCCTGGAAGCTAGATGGACTCAGGGGTTGGCCATATTCGCCCATATTGGCCAAACTGTTGGCCAATTCATCTTCCCCTAACGAGTCCAGTACTGGGCTTCCTCCCTGCTGTTCCATTCTTTCCTCCTGCTCGGGCTGCTCAACTTCTTTCTTCTCATCTCCTTCTTATTCAGTCTTCTCATCTTGTTCTTCTTCTCTTCCTGCAGATTGCTCTGCCTCCTCTTCTTCTTCTTCTGTTTCTACCTCTGCAGACTGCCCTTCTCCCTCGACGTCTTCTTCTTCCATTTCTGTTTCTGCAGACTGTTCTTCACCTTTGATGTCTTCTTCTTCTGTCTCTGTTCTGCAGACTGCTCTGTTTCCTTGCTGTTTTCTTCCTCTGTCTTTGTCCTTGCAGACTGCTCTACATCCTCGTCGCTTTCTTCCTCTGTTTTTGTCTCCGCAGACTGGTCATCTTCGATCTCTATTGCTTGGATCGTGCCTTCCTGGGGTTTCTCTAGCTCTGCTTGTAACCTTGCGAGCCTTGCCGACTTTCTACATTTTTTTGGTTGTTCAGATGTACCAACCTCATGTTTCCGCTTTTCGGGTCATTTTTCAGGTTGTTTTTCAGGTTGTTTTCAGCTTGCACTTCTATGCAAGCGTCCTGATTTTGTTTCTCTGAACGTTGGGGTGTGCTATCAACTCCTTTTCATTTTTTCGGGTGTCTAGATGTGGTCGTCCATTTATTGATAATAGAAATTAGTTCTTCCCAGCTAATCTGCTGCCGGGTGAGACTATAATTCACTATCAAGCGAATTAATCCATGGTGGCTAACCACAGATTCTATGTGCTATGCCTTTTTCATACTTCGTGCCACATCATGCAATACTGAATTCAAAAATGCAGGTAAATTCACAAAACATTTTTGTTTTAAGATAGCTAGGAGTTTAAGATGTCGTGGTCTTACCATGTCTTTTCTGCCCTCGCAAGTAATGTAGATCTGGATGATTTTCGCCAATTCCGCCCATGGCTCTCCTAGCGTTGCTAGTAGCACCCCCTTTCCTCGGACTATCAAACTCTGGCCCTTGTCCTGAAAGATTTCCAAAATCTTCTGCAACCTTTCCTTCTTTATACTCCATACTGGTCCCGTGGCCGGTAGTCCCGTGACTCTTGCTATTATGTCGTCAGTGACTATTATTCGCCTTCCTCTTACCATGGAGTATTCTTCCTGTAAGTTCTGTAAAAATTCTCTCACTATTGTTTCATTAGACTCCTTCAGGTGGTTGAGATAGGTCAACCATCCTGCTCTCTTTAGGATTCTTCGGGCTGCAGTCGAAACAGTTAATGTTTGCGGTTCTCGGCGAACTGACCTTCCTCCCATAGCTTCACTACAAATTCTCAAAGGAACAGCAGCTGTTAGTTGAAACGTAGAGAAGATGGTGGCGTATTCCTCATTCAAATTCAAATGCAATGACGTATGTAATGGAAATAGCTTCGAAGAGAAACTCATGCAGAAGAAAACAAAAGTAGCAAATTATCATACCGTTGAGCCGTGCTGTGCTCGAGTACAAAATTTTCTTGAATAACGGACTGACACGTGCTCTGGGGAATGATGAGGTTACGTCCCCCACGCAATGTGATAGGCTGTCCCAGCCGTCAAATAAAGGAGCAGCATCTGTTCTGCCGCGAGGCCTTTATGGAACAACTTATGAAAATATGCCATGTCCGGAAAAACAACCTATTATTGAAATTGAGGTAGAAAGTTAAATCGCTTTTAATACGTAAGGGACTGTGGTGAGTTGATGGAAGTTTGGGGATAAGACATTTGCCATAAATAGCGAGTCTAATGCGGTCCTTGTCACTAGCTCCGTAATGATTGGCGATAATAGATAGTCATGCGCTATAAGGTTGGGTAATTATATAATTAATTATCACGTTATAAGAAACAAGAGGATATAATCTCCTTTCCTATTAGTGTAAAAGTTACGACTTCAATACCATTAACAGAGCTCTGCTGCCGACAGGTGTCCATAACCTTGGCAGAGTTGTTTATTTCACCCCGGGAACCATAGTCCTTTGTGTATGCCAGGAAGTGTTATATAATGTCAAACTGTAGGCCACTATGTAGGCTTGGTAACCAGTTAATCATAATGCCATTCACGAGGAAGGAGCGAATAGTGGGCAGGCTGACTCGTTGTGAGACCTCCTGTTCCAAGGGTTATTTATTTTGATATACCTTTTGGACCATTTCCCAGGTGTGGTGGCCGTAGTGGGAATGCCACTTCGCTTCCATCCTGGTGATCATGGTAGGCCAGCTCATAATGAGACTCCCTATCCTGCAATTTGACAATTTTTAGAAACCCTGTTTTGCTTCCTTCTTTTCTCTTGCTTTTAATAGAGAGCATTTGCTGTTTATACACAAAGGGTGGTTCAACACTCCTTAAGAGTAGGAATTGTGGAAGAAGTATTGATATCCCAATAGGAAGGTATAGACCCTTTGATCTTATTGCCGAATGATAATCAAAGTAGGTAAAAAGGAACCAGCATGATAGAGATAACCAATCAGAACAGAGTTAGTAGAACATTGGCAACAAAAGATGATAAATAAGCATATTTTTTCCCTGCATCCTTTCACCAATTTAGGGCAGTTACTTATAAAGATAGCGATTTATGATTTACTGATTTCCGTATACTGTGTTTTTGTTTCCATCACATAAGTGGATAGCTGTATTCCAAAAGACTCGAAAGAACATTAGCACTCAGCATCCTTAAGAAGGAACAAGCTGTTTTAAATCATATGAGTAGTGCTTTTTTCAAGGAAGGGCACAACAACAGTTGTTCGTTTGGAGAAAGGAACAATGGGAATCAATGGTGTTGTTCCTTTTTTGAAAAGGAACAACAAAATCAAACAAGTGTTGTTCCTTTGGAGGAAGATCAGTAGAAATCAAACAATGCTATTCCTTTTGGAGATAGAAAAAACACATAAGTGTTGTTCTTTTTGAAAAAAGAACAGCAAAAACACTCAAGTGTTGTTCCTTTTGGCAAAGGAACAACAAAAATCAAAAGTGCTATCCCTTTTGGAAAAGGAACAACAAAAATCAAAAGTGTTGTCCCTTTTAGAAAAGGAACAACAAAAATCACAAGTGTTGTTCCTTTTGTTGTTCCGTTTGGAAAAGGAACAACAAAAATCACAAGTGCTGTTCCTTTTGAAAAAGGAACAGCAAAAATCAAAAGTGTTTTCCTTTTGGAAAAGGAACAGCAAAAATCAAAAGTGTTGTTTCTTTTGAAAAAGGAACAACAAAAATCAAAAGTGTTGTTCCTTTTGGAAAAGGAATAGCAAAAATCAAAAGTGTTGTCCCTTTTGGAAAAGGAACAACAAAAATCACAAGTGTTGTTCCTTTTGGAAAAGGAACAACAAAAATCACAAGTGTTTTTCCTTTTGGAAAAGGAACAGCAAAATCAAAACATGTTGCAAAAATATGTACAAAAATAATTCAAGCAGTTATATACAAATTGTAAAGAAAAGTAAACTTCTTAGTGAGTTACAGGTGGAGGAGACTTGTCTTCCTCCCTTAAGATCTCCATATCTGAATCTTGGCATAGTTGTTGGCAGAAGGATTCCCGAGTAAGTGGTTTACGATAAAGATGAACTCGATGGCCGTTTTCCTTAAAGGTATACCCAAAACCATCAATAGTAATCAGTGTGAGGGTACCATTGTCATGTACTTTCTGAATTTCGTATGGTCCCAACCAACGAGTCTGGAGCTTCCAGGGGAAGTCCTGAAATCTAGAATCATATAAAAGAGCCCAGTCTCCTTCATGGAAGAGTCTGTTTTTAATGAGAGCATCATGCCATTTAGCTCTCTGCTATTGTATCAGGGCAGTATGTTGAAGTGCAAAGAGCCTAATTTCATCCAGCTCATTAATCTGTTGTAATCGATTAGTTTGTGCCTCGGTTAAGTCTAAACCAACTTCTTGAGCTGTTCGTAATGTCTGGATTTCAAATTCTATAGGAAATATAGGTTTTTTTTCGAACGTTAGCTGGTAAGGTGAGTGACTAGTGGTGCTTCTCCATGTTGTTTTATAAGCCCACAGTGCTTTTGGTAGTTTGGCAGCCCAATCGCGTCTATGTGATGCAACTGTTTTTGTTAGAATTGTTTCTATTATCTTGTTGCTCCTTTCTACTTGCCCATTTGCCTGTGGGTGATATGGGGTGGTGATTTTATGCTGAACATGATAATTTTTGAGTGTTTCCACTATTCTGTTCCCAACAAACTATGGCCCTCCATCTGTGGTTATCTCTCTAGGGAGGCCATAGCGCACAAATAGATGGAGCAGGAACTGTACAACAGATTCTTCTGTAGCTCTGGGCAAGGCTTCTGCTTCAACCCACTTGGTGACATATTCTGTTGCCACCAAAATGTATGTTTTTTGGTTTGATGGTGGGTTGATTGGTCCCACGCAATCAAGGGCCCATCGCTCAAATGGTTCGATGACTAACTATGGTTTCAAAGGCATCTCATCCGAGTGACTAGGGCATCCCCCTCTCTAGCAACTGTCACATGCCTCGACAAATTTCTTTGCATGTTTAAAAATTGTGGGCCAATAATACCCTGTATGTAATACTTTATGTGCAGTCCTGCGATCAGCAAAATGTCCACCACATGGTTGGTCATGGCATGCTTTCAATATATCAAAATTTTCATCTTGTCGAACGCATCTCCTGATTTGCATGTCTGCCCCTGTGTGAAACAAATATCCCCCAATCCAGGAAAATCTGGTACTTTGCTGGACAATCTATTTCCGCTCATTAGGGGTTAGATGCTTTGGTAACTTACCTACTGCTAGGTAATTGGCGACATCAGCATACCATGGTGTTTGAACAGCAACAACAAAGAGATGCCCATCTAGAAACTGATCTTCAATTTCTGCTGCATCGACTGTTTTTGGCATTCTTGAGAGGAAATCAGGTACCGGGTTCTCTTTCCCGGGTCGATCCTTGATTGTAATGTCAAACTCCTGCAATAAAATCAGCCATCTAGTTATTCTGCCATTTGTGACAGGATTATTTGCTAAATATGTTATAGCAGAATGATCTGTGTACAAGATAATAAGATATCCAGTGATGTAATGTCTGAATTTATTGATAGCATGTATAACAGCTAGAAATTCCTTTTCAGTGACAGCATAATTTAATTCAGTAGGGGATAGATTTTTGCTAATGTAATAAATTGCATATGGTTTTCTATCCTCGTCCCATCCAAGGACCGCTCCAATGGCTGTATTTGAGGCATCAGATGATATCTGGAATGGAAAATCACAATTTGGTCCCCGAAGGACTCGGGCTGTAGATACGAGCTTTCTCAGATCGTTGAAAGCACGTTCACATTTTTCTATCCAAAGGAAATCAATATTACTAGCTAGTGCATACAATGGTGCAGCAATACGTGAATAATGTTCTATAAATCTTCTGTAATAACCACAGAATCCAAGAAAGCTACGTACCTTTGTTTGAGTAGTAGGAGTAGGGATAAGCAAAAGTATTTGGATTTTGGCTGGGTCTACCTGAATGTCGGCTGCTGAAATATAGTGTCCTAAAACAAGTCCTTCTGTTATTATCATGTAGTATTTTTCATGGCTTAAACAAATCTTAGTAGCTACGCAACGTTGTAGGACATTTTCTAGTGTTTCCAATGTTGGATCAAACTCATATTCGTATGGAGTAAAGTTATCCATATATACTTTTAGTCCTTCATTTATTAGATCTGCAAAAATGATAAGGATAGCCCTTTGGAATGTGGCAAGGGCATTACATAAACCAAAAGGTAAAACTCGGTAGGCGAATGTTCCCCAAGGGCAAGTAAAAGTAGTTTTGTCCTGATCTTCAGGGGCAATCTGTATTTGGTTATACCTAGTGAAGCCGTCAAGAAAAGAAAAGAATTTCTTCCCTGCCAAAGTGTCCAATACTTGATCGATGAATGGGAGAGGAAAGTGATCTTTCTGCGTTGCCTTATTTAGCTCTCTGTAATCCACGCAGATTCTCCACTTCCCATTCTTTTTTGGTACCACCACAAGCGGGGAGACCCATTTACTATCAAAGATAGGGTAGATGAAGTTGACATCTAAAACTTTTTGAAGCTTAGCTTTTACTACTTCTTTTAGATGAGGATTTAGTCTTCTCTGAGGTTGTCTAATAGGTCTTGCATCATTTTCTATGTAGATGTGATGTGTACACAATTGAGGATCAATTCCTTTCATATCAGGGTAATCCGATGCAAATGCGTCTTTATATTTTGTTAAGATGTGGATGAGTTTTGTTTCTTGTTCATGTGTAAGGTCGGCGTTAATGTTTAAGGTCTTTCCAGGTTCGATTTCCACAATTTTACTATGTGCAACTGAAGTGACAGGGATTGTGTGATCATGTGAATCTTTCAGAGGTTCCTCTTCTACTTCGTTATCAAATGCTGCTTTTATCATATGACACTGGGTACGAGATGTGAGTTCAGTTTGACTAATAAAGTTGCTAATGGCATCATATTTTGTTTGGTCTTTGAATTCTAGTGCTTCTTGTATAGTTAATGGAGATCTAATGTTGTTAGTAAGATATGATACAGGGTGCCTAGTAGTTTTAACTATTGTGATGCTTGGCTGTGCTGGGGGATATAGTACTAAATTCTTGATATCTTCCCCCTTGGTTATGATCATGTTCCCTTGCTGACAGCAGATATAGGCATCAGCGGTAGCGAGCCAAGGTCTTCCTAAGATCAATGGATGTCCATCTAGTCGGGTTTTATGGTTTATTATTAGAAAATCAGTTGGGTATTCCTAGGAATCAACCGAGACCATGACATCATGCAGTATGCCTTCCGGCCTAACCACAGATTGATCAGCCAATTCTAGAAAAGTTGAAGTGGGTTCTGGAGATGTAATACCTAGCTTTTGGCAAGTAGCAGTTGTCAATATATTGATTGCAGCTCCAAGATCAACTAAGGCATTGGTTAAGGTTTGGCAATAAATTTGAACAGTTACTATTGGGTTTCTTGGGTCTTCATACTTAATAGGTGTTTCCTTTCCTGATAATAAGTCAGATAAAGTATCGACTACTTGAACTCTTGGATTATCTGTTACATTCCTTCTTGGTCTTTTTATGCACAATTCCTTAATAGTTTTAGCGTATATCGGGATGTCTTGAATGGACTGAAGGAATGGAATTTTTATGTACAAGTTTTGTAATTCTCCCAGAATGTCGAAATTAGGTTGCTGTATAGGTCGAGGTATGACTAAAAGTTTTGGGATCGGGGGAGAGGATGTAGTTGCTTGATTCTGAGTTTGTTGTCTATTTACATCCTCTTCTTGTGACGAATTTTCTCTAGGTAACTGATCTTCAATGTGAACTGTTTTATTTCCCTCTGTTTGAATAATACGCACAGATCTTGGCTGAAGATCATTGCATTCCCTCAGATCGGGTCCTTCTTCTGGTGTTTATAAGATTTGGAGTGCTTGGACCGGTCTGTTATTTGGATTTGGATTGGGCTGGGCTGGGAGTTGGGGTCTCAGATTAGATTGGGGGTTTTGCTGTAAAGCTGGCAGTGTAGGTTGAGGGAAAGAAATATTTCCTATTGGCTGCTATGTTGGTCTCTGCCAGTTAGTCTGCCAAACTAAACCCTGTGAAGTGGGGGGAGTCCATTGTGGCGGGTATGGGTTTTTTTCCCAGTATGGTGGGGGATAAGGAGGATTCGACCAACCAGATTGGCTTGTCTGATTTAGCCACGGGTTTGCCGAAGGATGCGACTGTGATGACCAGTTTGGAAATGGGGGTTGAAACTGACTTTGCCATGTATTATATTATTTAGTATTGTACTGCGGATACTAAAAAGAAGAAGCTGGGTCTGGAAACATACCAGTTTGTCGTGGCTGCCACTAACGATGCTGGTTGAGTAGATATACTGCCTCTGGTTATTCTTCTGCTTCTTTATATACTTCTTTTAGTCCAGGTAATGAGGGACAACTTTCTGTAGAGTGATCCCTTATACAGATGGCGCATGTCTGAACTGTATCTAGTGGACACTCCTTATGGCTATGCTTCTTCGTGCACCTGGGGCAGAATATTGCCAAATTCTGTTCTACCTCCATTTGTTTCTGCTTAGCTTGCAAAATGTCCAATTGTGTAGTCAGTGTTCCTAGTATATCAGTTTTAAAATTTTCAAATAAATTTCCAATTTCCACACGTGTTACTCCTTCTGATGAAATTTTGTTTTCTCGTGCAAATCGATCATGTTCTACTGGTTTGATTTGTGTACTGCCTCTCGAACTCCTGATACATAGATCAATTATGTCAGCAAAAATTTCCTGATAAATATCCCCTTTCCCCATAATGTTTAATGTTTCAATCCATTGTTCTTTCATGCCCCTTATTAATGTCGTTTTCAACACGTTATCAGGCAAAGGTAGTGATGCATAAGGGGATCTTTGCAGATTATACTGGAAACGTTCCACATATTCTTCTAATGTTTCGTTTGGTCTAGCTATCATCTGAAATATTTCATCTTTTAGTTCTCTAGACCTGCAGTAGTCTTGATATTTCTTTAGAAAAGATTCTTTCATTTCTTCCTAGTTATTTATAAATCCACCACCTAATCCCATAAACCATCTTAGAGCAGCCCTTTCAGAGTAGAGGGGAACAATTTTAGTTTATGGGGGTCAGTGGTGTAATCATATCCCCTGCATAGTACATCAAATTCAAATAAAAATGCATCTGGGTCCTCTGATGTAAGTCCATGAAATGTAGGGATGTGTTGAAGGGGCATTGCTTTCATAGGGGCATTTGCTGCGGTATCCACTATGGGGTATTGTAATGTAGAGGTTTGGGTGTTTGGAAGATTTTGAGCTATTGGGTCAAATATATGCAAATAACCTTCTGGAATATCTAAGAGGGTATTCCTAGGTTGAGGAGGAATGTTTTCAACAGGAACAGTTTTAATAGCACTTCCTCTATCTAGGATTTTTGTCTAAGGGAATAGGGTTTCTTCAATAATATTTTTTACCGCGATCCCTTTGTCTGGGCTATTCAATGGCTGAGTTATCCTAGGAGTAGATCTTGGCAACCCAGTTTCCCATGTTTCCCCTTCTCGTTCACAAAGATTACTGAGATTCCCTTCTTGCAGTTGTTCTGGAATAGAATTTCAATTTCTTGAAAGTCCTGTTCATCAGTTTGACTATGCACCTCAGCAAAGGCTTTAGATGGTGAACCTATGGCCTGAAGGGAACTAGTATGCTGTTTGGAAGTAATTTTCCTGGGTCCTACTGAAGGCTGAGATTCAGCTTTCTTATAGATTTCGTCTATAAATGTTGATCGACCAAGGGTCACCGGCCCCTTAGCTTTTCCTGGTTTTGGTAAAGGTTTGGGATTTTTCTCCGACTTTTTCTGCTTAGTCATGCACTTAATTTAACTACTAAATTTTAAGCAGATAGCAACAAATCTGCAGGAAAGCGAGCAAAGGAGCAGGGCTTTTACATGCTCCGCACGTAGGTTCTTACCTTCCATTTTCAAAACCCAATTCTTCCCTAGCAGGTTCGTACACTACTCTGAAAAACACAAACGGCTACACTCTTTCCCCGGCAACGGCGCCAAAATGTAGAGCTATAAAAAGGGTCTCTTTCACCTCTAGTTACCTCACATTAATATGTCAATCCGGGAACGCCTGGTTATTTCAAAGAGTGTCTCAGTCTGAGGCTTAGCACTTGTCAGAGTAATGCTTGTAGTACAATTGTTTAAAAGCTACAAAAGTAAATCAATGCGTATCTACGACTTAACTACTTTAAAAGACTAAATCACACCAAGCATTGCATCAGCCAAAGGTTCGGTAGCAATAACCCGTCCTTTTCATAACTGATGAGAACGATCAGAGGTCTGGGAGCCAAATAGTAAATGCTGGGGCTCACTACAGCCTAAGATCATCCTTAATGAATAGAAATGAAATGACAAGTAAAGAAAATAGCAATGACATAGAACAACGCATCAGCCAAGGGTTCAGTAGCAATAACCCATCCCTTTCATAGCTGATGGGAATAGATCAGAGGTCTAGGAGCCAAATAG
The DNA here is from genome assembly GCA_000404065.3 of Pinus taeda. NCBI lineage: Eukaryota > Viridiplantae > Streptophyta > Pinopsida > Pinales > Pinaceae > Pinus > Pinus taeda. The sequence continues at coordinate 25,591 of APFE030118503.1, forward strand.
TAGATGCTGATGCTCACTACAGCCTGAGACTGTCCTTAAGAAACAACAAATTAGCAATCTGGAAATGGAACAACAATTGAAATGGAACAACAATTAAAATGGAACAACAAATAAATGGAACAACAGATAAAACGAAACAACAATTTAGAAATGGAACAGCAGTTGAAATAAGTAGTAACCAAGTTCCTCAAGATGTAATTCTATTTAATCACTCCAATCAAAACATCAATCCTTCAGTCTTAAAATATGTACTCATGCTATGGAACAACACTACCGATTACAACCTTAGAAACACACCGTGTTTAATCTCCTTCTGCTATTGATCTAAATAAACGCATACGATTGCATTTCGAGATGAAAATAGTAACATTCAATGATCATATGAGATCAGACCTTTCAAGATAACTGTTATAATGCTAAACACAATCATAATGAACTCTGTGATGGAGTGATAGTATCCTGTAGAGATTAATCAACACTTGAAGGATTCGTAACATGTCACAGCGTCAATATAAAGCTTTGGTTTACAGGAACATGACACGAGTTAAACATAACATAGCATGTAATATAATATTCTTAAAACACAACAGATTACCAGATTACGTCTATGAACAAACCACACAGAAACTACGCGTAATGGTACAAGAGCAAGTGTCCTCCAGGGTCGGGCCCTTAGCCTCCAGGGGTACACTGCTTAAGTTAGATCCAGGCTCAAAGATAAAAGAGTAACCAAGTCTGTATTAAGGCATGAAATAAAGTTACAGGAACTCAAGTCTTCAACAGAACATAAAGATCACAGTTCTGATCTTCCTTAAAAGAAATTACATAAAAAACCTCCCCTCTGCTAGCCAACAGTGCCATCCCTTTTATATGGAAGATGGCGAAGATATCTAGATACAGAAAATAGATAAAATAGCAATCCCTCAGGATCTAAGATCCTGGGGGATTCGCAGAATCGTTAATACTATGTCACTTCTTTCCTTTTCTGCTCCGTGCTGGTATCTCCGCGTCCTTTCCTCTGTTGATCCATTTTGATCTGGTTTGCTTCCGGTCTCCCGTCAAAGGGACAACAATTAGCTCATCTTTGTTTTTATCTTTGGAATGGCCACCTTCCATTTTTCCTCCCTCCTACACATAGAAATGACAATTATCAGTGATTCTCATTAATCTCTCGTGTTTCGTTATAAATCCTCATCATTATCTAAATTTCTAATGCAAAAGGCTTTTAAGTTCTAATGAAAAGATACTAAAATAATCATCGAAACATATCTTTCTTGATACTCCACAAATAACTCTATCATTTTTATTTATTTTATTGTTATTCTAAATTATTATTTTTATTATGGTGATTCGTATCATTTCATATGTTGATTGTGGTTGGAAATAAAGAGGATGAATATAATGACCAGGGGACTGTCCCACAAAACTACAATCAAGACCAAAATATTATTATGGACGATTATATATGATTCTTTTTTTGTATAGTTGTTTAATGAATTTTGTTCATCGTCACAATTTATAACATTTTTTATGTTTATTATAGCAACAAGCAAGGAGAACCAAGACATTGATCAAATGAAAGTTAAACAAAACTTTAATCAAGAACAAAATATAACATCAGGTCCGTCTAACTTGTCCACTTGTTTTCCTCATTATTTAATGATTCTATTCATTTTCACAATTCAAAATATTTTATATGTTTAATTTGGAGACAGCTAAAGGTAACAAAGATGATGATGAGGTGCAAACTTACAAATATGAAGATAATGTCATATCATATACTTATAACTTGTCTTATTGTTTATCTTATTATTCTTCAAACTCTAATTCTTGTAACTACCATAACGTGGTATATTTTTATTATACGAACAAATAAAAATGATAAAGTTAACAATCAAAATAATGTTAAATGTGTGGGTGTGTGTGTTTTTATTTTTAAAGGTTGCATTACTAATGTTTTTCTTGGTATTGGTATTTGATTGAAGGTTTAATATGAAGTACAATTGGTATTTGATTGAAGGTTTAATATGTTTACTCCAGGTTCTATCAAGATGATAAAAGAAATTATTGTTTCATCTATAAAAAGCGCGAAAACCTCTCAAGGTAAGTGTATCATTTCAATAATTTTTTAGTAATTTTTGTAACATGAATAAAATGGTTTGACTAGATTATTTTCCATTGTGTTGCAGCCAAAACAACTGAAAAGAAACTAGTTATTTTTGAACTAAAGGACATTTTTTATCATAGCATCGATGATGAAGCAACAAACAAAGGGCATATTGAGAAAATGGGAGCTGATGTTGATTACACAATAGAGAAAAAATTATTTTGGATTCATCCACATGCAAAATCATTTTTTGAAATGTGTTTCAAAAATGAATCTCTTGACATCGCAATTTGGACGACAACTTTGAAACAAAGAACAACAAGATTTCTAAAAAAGTTGGTTTTAGAAACATTGCAAGATAAACTTTTGTTTATGTGGAATGCTTTAGACTGTAAACCACAAAAGGGAAATAAGGTCATTGACAATCCAACGAAAGTTATATACACTAAACCATTGAAAAAAGTGTGGGAAATGCATACCAAATATGACACAACTAATACTATTATAGTTAATTGTTTAATTGAGAGAGTGAAGGAGGATCCAAAAGAAAATGTGATTCTTGCCCCTCCATTCATTGGAGCAAATCAAGGGGATAATTGGTTGATCAATGGGCTATGGAGAATATTGCATAAACTCAACAAGGCTACGGATGTGCGAGCTATTTTTAAGGATGTTCAATTACATTTAGAAGTACCCTTAAGATTTTTTATGTCTATTTCATGCTATTATATGTATGACATCATGAATTATTACTTTTATTTCACAACACTAATAAAAGAATTGTTGATTTGGTTTATCATTACCAGAAATAAAATATTTTTATTTTCTTTATTTTTGGTGAGATGAATGGTCATTTCATGTTTTCATATCAAAATTTCCCATGCTATATTTATTTTTTACAATGTATTACATTGTATGTAAAATTAATAGATAACTGGTCTATCTGTTTTAATTATATCATTACAATTATTTGGTTTAAATGTGGTTTAAGTTATTGTTATACCTCTTATAAATTAGTAATGTGAAGGATGACCCATTGCATTCTTATAACCTTTTTTATTCCATATAAGTTGAAAAACTATATTAAGTTGTATGTAGCATCAACAATAAACATACAATTTGTACTAAAGGAAGCACCAAAAGAAACTAAGGTAGAGACTCTAGAAATTAGCATATAATTAATTAGGTTTGAAATTTAAAAATTATATTATATTGTATGTGAAAAATAATATATAATTAGTTTGTTTACTTGAACTAGACCATTTTATATATATTTTCAATTGCAATTAAATAAATCATTATAAGTCTTAAAATCATTGATTTAAATGGTGGGTGATTGCATTCTTATAAGACTTTTATTCCATACAAATTAAATAAAGGTATTAGGTTGTATGTATAAAGTAAACATATTATTTGATTTTTCATTTTAATGGGGCAGTTGTATTTGTATTTTTTGATACTATGAACTCATTGTAAAATTACCTTAGCATACAAATGGAAATAATACATAATAAATATTAAAATCATTTTTAAAACGATAGGTTTTTATGTCCTTAAGCAATGAAGTGTTGAAGTGAATATATGTTAATATCATACATGTGGTTACAGTGCAGATGCAGATGGGAATTAATACAAGTTAGAAGATGTTGTTGATATTTGAAATGGAAGGAGTATTCTTGCAATCATACACCAAAGATGAACAAAATTTTCATATCCAAATAGATCCGTATTGGCAGTTTGGTGGTAGGTCCTTTTTTTTAAGGCATTTTCAGTGAGAAGTATTAAAATATTGCTTAAGAAATTATGATGTCGAAATATGGACATTAAATGTCACTGACAAGTACATTCGAAAAGTACTTGAAAAATCAAATATTGATATAGAGGAATTTAAATTTGCATGGGACAAGTCTCATTGTCATTTGCAAACAAAATTGGAAGCAGGGAGAACAAGACAATTTTATGAGAAAAATTTGATTGATGTGTGGTCCCAATATGGACATAGTTATGAAGAATCAAATGTATTGCTAATAGATACAAAGAATCATACTTCTCAATTCATCGGATATCAATCAAACCACATCTTGATAAAATTATATACAGGAAAAGAGCAAGATATGTGGCTTCTGCAAGTTTTATTCCCCTTTCTTAAGACACTTCATCGTATCAAACAAAAACATCAGTACATTCAAATGTTCAATAGAACATGTACTTCATTGTAGTTGATGGAGATAATCTCCTTTATAAATTTGTTGAAAAGTACATTCCAATTTTTCAATACATTTTGGACATAGTTTTTGTTGAATCAATTTGTATGATTTTATTTTTTTTGAAATATATGGGATGCCAATTATATTAATATGTATATTTCTTATTATTTATAATTGTTTTTGCAATGACTTTGTTGTATCGATTCTTTTTTCTATGATGTGTGTGCACGTGTGCGTGTGTTCTTAAATGAATGGTTGCCATTCAAATTATCTTACATGAACCATCGAGGCATGTTATTGTTAATGACTTATGTTTACTTATATGTATCAGTAATCATATGTAAATGTGAAATATAAGTTTTGAAATAGAACTCCTTGCAAACAAAAGGTGCTATTCTTACTAAAGAAATTATAATAATTTACTTGAGAAATGTTATGTGCATTATTCACTATTCACAATGCATTATTCACTATTAAGGCTAATGATAAATGTGTCATAGGTAAATGATTTGATCTTTATGAAGCATAAGATATGTGATTTCTCAATCGATATTTTTCATTAATGTATATGCTTAAATCAACTAATGGTTGTAACTGCAATCATATCATATTGAAAATCAACAAGGTACAAAGTCAGTTATTCATTGTTTACATATAAAATGCACTAATATAAGTGCATAAATGTGACATGTAATTTTTGAGATAAAAAAATATATTTTAGATAATTTTGCATTTCTTAAAAAAACATATACATGATGATAATCATTGATAAGTGGATTATTAAGGTTTGATTAGACACTATCACAGATGAATTATGTCATTGAACTTTTTGATCTGTAAGGCATCTAATTTCATTATTTAAAGTCGTTTTTTTGTAAATTAGTATTTTAAATAAATTGAAATTATATCACTTGAGTTAGAATTATATTATTGACTTGTACTTAGTTATGTCCATCAATATGAGTATACTATGATGCATTTTTTCGAAAAATACGTCTCTTAATTTCTTGATAATAAGTATTAAGTGGACTATTTAGGCTTAATGTGTGATGGCTCATATGTGAATACTACTCGTTAAATTGTAGGGCATTCAATTTTTAACCCATAATATTTTTTTCATATATTCTTAAATCAACTATTTGTATATGCAATCATCTCATCTCATTTAATTTAATAAGGAATCCATTTATTGACTTTTATTTTTCTATCATGGAATTTATTAAGATTGTATTAATCTCATATTGTATTGTTTTGAAACAAAACTCCATGAAAAACAAAATTCTCTTCTTCATAAAACATGGAATAATTAATTAACAATGTGTTAAGTGGGCCATCTAGACTCATTAAAGAGATGGGTAAAAAATGGTTATACTTAAACTTTTTTGCACCATAAGACATTGATTTTCTAATCCATATTAGCATTTTTTCATTTTCATTTCTTAAATATTTTATTTGTGGTTTAAATAATTTCATAGAATCCAATATGAGTTGAAGAATTCTATTTTTCTATATGCATTGATAGAAGTTCATAAATGTGATGCATTTTCTAAATGTAACTCTTAATGTAAGTAAATATATATATTCTAAAAAAAAATTAATTAATTGATAATGAGTTTTAAGTGGTCTATATAAAACCATATATCTAAGTGTGTAAATGTGACAATTTTTTTTTAAATAAAGCTCCATGTAATATGAAATGTTTTTCCCAATAACACATGGAATAATTAATTGGTAATGAATGTTAAGTAGATTGTTAAAGTTATTTCAAGGTACAAGTCATAAATAAAGGTATTTAAACTTTATGCAACATATGGTATTTGATTTTCCCACCTTTATTAACATTTTGTAAATTTCAATTCTTAAATAAATTATTTGTAATTGAAATAATCTCATAGAAACCAACAAGATGTATGTATTAAATTATATTTAGTATGCATGTATGTATAAATGGAATTTATTTTTGAAATAAAGATCCCAATGTAAGTAAAATATATATATTTTAAAAATTAAATAATTTAAAATCAATTATATGAGTTCTAACTCGTTATTCTACATTTCTGAATGACATTTTTCTAACTATGCATTATTCTAAAGCAATTACCTATAGCCAATCATGTCATATCAGTCAATAAGTCAAGAAACCATTAATTGATTTTTATTTAACTATCATGTGGTTTAATATGAATGTATAAATGTGAAATTGCTATTTCTAGAATAAAAAACCACGTAAAGAAAATGAATTTTCTAATAAAACATGGATTAATGACTTCACCATGAGCATTAAGTACACTATTTAAGCTCATTCAAGAGATGAGCCATAAATGGATGCCTTTAAACTTTTTTCACCATATGACATGCTTTTCCCATCAATATTAACATTTTGTAGATTTCAATTCTTAAATAAACTATTTGTACTTAAAATAATCTCATAGAATCCAACAAGAGAATCCAACAAGACTCAAAAGTTATTTATTGAATTTCATTTAGTTATATGTATTCATATGAGTTTATAATTTTTTTTTTTGGATTGTAGATTACTGTGATGTGGTTTCTGAGAGGAATTTGAATTCTCCAAAGTGTTCATCTTTATATTGGTCAACGTTTCGAGTCTAGACGGGGACTCATCATCAGGACTGATCCACGGAGAAAAGAAGGAAAAGGGTTTTGATAAATAATGTAAAAGGATAAAAGACAAACTGGCCGACTGTATACCTACTTATTGCTATTGTTTTCATTTACTTATATTATTATATAAATCATTGTCTGTCATTAATCATATTATTTAATGTTATTTACTAATCTTTATTAAGATTATTTATTATTACTATTTTATTGTTATATTTGATTATTATTAATCTATTATTTATATTTTAATCATTGTTTAATTATTATTAATATTGTTATTTCATATATTATCATATTATACATATTATCTATAGTCATTTATATATTTATTATAATCATCTCTTAAAATTATAACATCATTGTTTATTATAATTCTTAACATTATTTATATTAATATTAATATTATTATTGGATCCTTATTATCATTTATAATTATTATATATTATATTTATACTTATTAATATATTATTACTTAATTATTTGTACTTACTATTATTAATCTTTATCAATATTAACGTTATTAATTGTAGAATTGAGGTTTCTGTGATCAATCATAGTTATATAAGAAGGATTTCGGCCTAAATCACATCAAGAAAGACCTTTGTCGACGCGTTTCGAACCAACTAGTGTGGTTCATCGTCAGGACAAGTTGAAGAGACAGATCAAGTCTAGCATGTTAAATAGTCTGAGCAGAGACTCCAACAGCTAAAAAGTACTAACGGTTATTTCCTGACCCAAGGAACCAATAAAATATCCGTTTATTAATTTAATATTATTATTAATCTTACTATTACTATTATTTCTCATATTTATTATTTTATTTATGGAATAAAGTTGACCTAGGTAAAAAGTGAAATAAAATAAGAGTTAGTTATCTATTTATTTATTTAAATTATCAATTAATTATATGTAAATATATAATTTTATTTATAGAACTAATTTAAACATAAAATAACTTAATGTTTAGTTACTAAAGGTAATTCAATAATTTAAATTTATTAATAAATTTATAGAAAAATATATAAATATATAATTATTTTAATAATCATATAAAAATGAATATCATACTTTTTCTAAAGTTAGTTTAAAAAGTACCCTCATTTGTTTACCAAATTAATTATTTATTAAAATACCCAACTATATATGTATAAACATATATATCTATATATATATATATATTATATTATATATAATATGTTTGTTTGTAAGATAAATCAATAAACAATTCCAATGGTATTTTTATACGTGAAGATTATATATTAAAATAAAATAAATAATAAAATATAAAATAATAATATTGCTAAGTTACTTTATTTAAAAATAATTCATTTATCTAAATTATTAATTAATTATAAAAAAATAATTTAATAATAACATTAGGTTGTTAAAAACGCTAGGATTAATAAAAAGATATATAAATAAATAACACATTCTTTAAGGTTAGGTAA
>APFE030118513.1:0-33628 GCA_000404065.3 Pinus taeda
TTTAATTTGTGAATTTTTATGTTAAAAATTAGAAATTTTCAACAAAATTACAGGATGTCATGACTTCCTGTAAATGGTTTATGATGTGACACGTAGCATGGTAGGAAAATAAAAACAAAGGATAGGAATGTGATCTGGAATGAACATAGAAGGTGAAAGATCTATTCAACAACAAATCTAAAGCTCCTGGATACATGGTCAATGCTGATCAAACCCATCCTTTTTGGTCACAAAGGCAGCAAAAAGCCAGAGTTTCCCAAACTGACTTCGTTTTGCTTTGGAAATCATTTAAGATTAGAAAAGACAAAAATCACTCTTTTTGTAAAAGCAGAAATATCTGCATAATGTATGTACATTCGATTATAGAGGGAAAGTTAGTGAATATAGGATAGGAGACAAGCAGATAAAAGACGGCGTATTGTATTGTCCAGAATGGTTGTTATTATTGTGTATTATTTCCAGAACATTGCTCTTGCATGTGATTTTGATTTCCAGAACTTAATTACAGGCATCGTTTTACCATTACAGTGCTTATGTGTTAACGTTTTCATCGCTTGAACTTTCCTAAGTGTGCCATTGAAGCGTAGACGGGCCCTATGTGGAGATTGGTATACTTTTATTTTCATTTCCATAGCGTTTTCGAATTTGAATAGTGTGAATAGCGTTTAATGTTATTTTCTTGCCTATGAGTTTATCGATTTGATTAGAAGTTCTTGTAAATAATATTCATGGTGATATCTTGAGAATTCGATTGCTAGATCATTGAACAATATATTGTAAAAGATTTGATCGATCATTAGATTTCGAATTATCTCTGTGGACTCTATTTTCATGCATTTAAAATTTCAGTGTGCTTAAAAGAGCTTTTGGTTTTCATGAATTATTAGTGTGTTAACTGGAAAGAGCTTTTGTGAATGATATCCTTGTAAGAGGGTTGAAAACTCAGACTAGTAACACGCTGTTTCTTTAGAACAGTTAGATAAATTAGATGATCTGAGTGTTAAGGTGTGAGAGGAAACATATTTCAATCTCTTGTAAAGGAGTGCTATAGCCTGTCACAATAGACACTTAGTTAGGTAGATGAGATCCTTTTATGTCTATAGACTTTAGACACGTGCCTCTAAGTTTACCTACCTTGGTTGATATTAAATCTAGTCTAATCTAGCACCCTAGATTGGCCACTACAGAGAGCTTATTGACATCAAGGCTTGGTTGTATGCTACCTCCTTTATTCTATTAAATATAAACAATTGTTGGTTCATTTTCCATAAATGTGTATGTTAATGCATCATTTTATCTTAATTCTCCTTGATTTGTTAAGTATGTTACTTTCGATTATGCTATTTGTACTTGCATGCTTTGTTGTCTCTTGATCTCTTGTGCAGGCATTCAAACGCTGTGAATAGTAGGACTGAGCCCGTGACACAAGTGATTCGAGGTCTTCAACAAAGGAGGACGTTATAGCATCAAAACAAGGTAGGCCATCTTCCTCTTCTCCTATTTCGATTGTAACTTAGGAAAGCGTCTAGTAGATTATCACATTGGTTGCTAGTCTCATTCATTGGGATAGAGGGATCGTCTATGCCCGCAGAGAGGATTGCCTAGACAACACCCCCAGGGTGCCACGTGGCACCTTGCGATTGACCCAAATCAACAAACCATCAGCTAATGAAAATTGACCAAAAACCAATGAATCGAAGCATTCCAAGTGTTAGCATGTGGTTGGATTGTACCCTGCACAGTCACCATGCTAACTCACTGTACAATCACCTAGTCAACATACTTGCTAAAATTTTAGATGTTGGGTCAAATGGTCAACCCACGATAATTTGAGCATACGGTGTTAGATTGAGGTGAAATGAATGTGATTGGATTCAGAACGACAAGCAATTCGACATGACGTCGGTTTCAAAAAATTCTGGGTACTTTCATTTTTTGAGCTAAAATTTGATCACCTGATCACACCTCCCCACTAGGAACTTTTGGACTCCAAAAGTTTACTTCCCTAGTAAATATAATGAGGTTGGAACTCAAAATCACCCAAAAAATCAATCCAAAATGCTTACTTTTCAATTGGTTCCCTTCAAGCCCCAATCAAGGTAGTTCACCTATCTTCTTCATGAAGACTTACTGTCCTGTTAAGAATTGAGCCATTATTATTATCGTTGTTGCAGGAACAAAATATTGATGAGTGGAATTTGAACATTCACTTTAATCTCATCTTTGCACGGCTGAAGAAACAACTCCATCTTGAAGTTAAACTGTTGAAGACAAACTTGACTCCAACTTGGAAATTAGAAGCAACATAACTTGCTTTATCATCCTCAAACTGAGCTTGTACATAAAAATTACACTGCTAACAAAATTTCAATGATATAACTGGCTTTGCCTACAACAACATAGTCATCTTGTACACTCTTATAAACAAAGATTCTATTTACACAATTTTTATATCTAATACTTGCATCAATGAGTACATGACAAACCTGTAGAAAAACTTGTACATTCCAAAAGTCCTTGCACATGTGGACTTATAAACAAGCCAATACATAATATCAATGGAAAACACATACTTGTTGCACATAGTGAAAATTATTGTTCACTTTAAAAAAGTACCTAAACAGGTAAACAAAACGTAATTACAAATTTACAAAGCAACTTTACAAACAAGTCTACCTAATCTCTGCCTCTCCTAGGCTTATGGGTTCTTTTTTTGCATCATCTTTGCTCTGAAGGTTGCTTAGGAATGATGTGAGTCCTCTTTTCCACCTCTTGCTTCCGTTGCATTATGTTGTATAATCTCTTTTCCCTTCTTGGAACAAAGCTCTGGATGTAATTTCCAACATCGTTCATTTCCATGCCCATGCATCTTGCAATGGGTACAAAATAATTTTATCTTGCTTGCTGACAAAGAAGTCCTCTCATGCGAAGGAGAATCATTATGCTTGATGCCTAGAATCTGATCCATTATTTTAACCATTATCATGCTTTTCTCACAAACAGCTACACAATGGTCAAATGCATCACAGAAAGTATAAGGGTATTTATTCCACAAGTAGTCAAAATTACCATGCATTAGAAAACACCCATGAGATTTATACCTGTCTTTAGGGCTGCAACTTTGATGGAGTGGAGTGGATGATGACATACATGGTCCCTTCAAGCATTTATTTCTCTTGGAAGACAAATGAACATTGTTACAAGGTGGTGGTGACATCTCATCCTCATATGGTTGATGTGCCTCAAATTGTTTAGAGCATTCTCCAAACTGCCTTTGACCATATCCTAATCCCTCATACTTTGGTCTCTCCTCAACCATGATTAGATTGGTGATACATTGGCCATTTACGCCAAGGCCTCCTCCTTCATAACCCATATTGGAAAGTAGCTTCATACCAATACCTTTGATATGTTGCTCAAATGCTGCAAAAGAGGTGTTATGCACATAAACAGAAGGAATTGTAATTGAAATGTTTATTACCTCCTTAAACTTGCCATTCATCTTTTCAATTTCTAATGATGACGATGAAATTGCAGATGACTCTAGCCACCCACTATTATCAACTGGAATATGGTGATAATCTTGGAGATGCTTGCAAAATGCACATGCATCATCTTCCTCATATGGTCCATAACCATTGTTTGAACCATGACCACATATTGGTTTCATTATGGAGGTTCCTTTTACTTTCACAGAAGTGGAACTTTCAACAACTTGTTCTTCTAGCACATGCCGCAAATATAAGCACATATGCCTCTTCTCCTCTTTAGCCATCTCTAGAATTCTTCTCAACTCAATGTTCTCCATACAAAGACCCAAATTCTACTCCTCTAGCTCTTGGAGACTCTTTTTCCCCATTCTTGCAACTTGGTCAGATGAAGCTCAGACACCAATCTGATATGAAAATGGAGGTGCCTTTTTCCTCTTTTCCAAAATCAAACAAACAAATAAACAAGGACCGTTCCGACACTTTGCAAGATAATAATGGGTCTTGACACAAAACAACCTTGTTTTTAAGGTTTCTTCAAGTCATGAGTTAGTATTCACATGTAAACTTAACATAAACAACATAATATCACATAACTCATATAGACATCATGAAGAGCATAACAAAGGATTTGTTGACAGAGTTTGCCCTCCTGAGATACATCTTTGGGCTTGCCAACATAGCTAGACCACTCCATATATTCAGTGTAAAAAGGAGTACATAAACATTTTCTAATGAAAACATATGGCTATTACCCCTACAAGGTAATGTTCTCCTACAAAGAACCCTCAAATAAAGCAGCAATACAAGGCATTTCCTACAAAGATCCTATACTCCAATTGAAATGAGCTTACATGATCATATGAACACTTCAATTCCACATTGAAGAGCATAAACAAAACTTCCCTCAACATGGCATAATGAAAACAGTAAACCTGAGTTGAACCCTGCAAGTAACAACTATTGTTGAAGACTTCTAAAGCTGAGAAAACCCCTGCAAGGCCTTCTCCATGCTCAAACACCTTCCAAAACTGCTTCAAAAACCCGATTGATCCATACATATTTGGTCTTCAACATGCAAAGAGACTCCTTAGATGTGCTCAAATCAACAATTAAAGGTCACCATTGGATCCAGAATATCCAAAAACCTCTAGGTAGACTCTTCTTGAGCTCAATTTGATAAAAAATCAACAAGATATTTCTCTACAAACTCTTCCATGAGTTTTATTATTAATTGTTGTACAAATTGGACCAATAGTGTAACTGTCTTACAAATCCACCCTATTTTTCGCTAATGGGGCGACATTTGTGCCCTCCATCGGAGTATTTTGTTAGAGGATTAAATTCACCAACAACCCCTTAAGTTCGAGAAACACGGTCATATAGGCACATAAGGTCGTGGGTTGGGCTTTAACACCCTCCCCTGCTGGCCTAGCCCTTGAAAGGTCGAGTGACGGTTGTATAAATGGCCACAGGCCGAGCTAACTGCTCGCCCTCCCTGTCGGGCCCCAAAACTCTGTGCTCGGGTCATATTGGCAGTCGAAGGGACCAGGGGATGCCCCCCCTCCGGAGCGCCTTTTCCCCTAGCACCTTAACTCCATACGCGTCGGTCACCTTGCAGCGGCATATGCCCAGGAACAAGGGCCACTTTCGAGCCCCCTCCACACTTAATGCTTTCTGCCTTTGGCCTGTGGTCTCGTGATGTGGGATATGACAATGTGTCGGGCTAAAGGTCTTGAGCCGCTCTTGTGTTGCGCCATGGACATGTGGTATGGTGCGACCGGGGGCCCGGGCTCGCAGTTCGACACCTTCCTCCAAAAGGCGTCGATTTAAAGTTTAAATATGGGTTCTACCGATAGTATAAGAAGCAACATCGTATAGTTTGTTGGTAGAGCGTTTCATTGTGAAGTTTGAGGTTGGGGGTTCAAATCCCTTGGACCATAACCAAAAATTTAGTTGACCCCTGGGGTGCCACATGGCAGCCCGTGATTGGGCCACATGGGACCCTGCCATTGGTCCAAATCAACAAACCATCAACCAATGAAAATTGACTAAAAACCAACGAACCAGAGGATGCCAAGTGTCAACCTGTGGTTGGCTTGTACCTTGTACAATCACCATGTTGACTCATCGTACGGTCACGCAATCAACAGACTTGCTAAAATTTTAGCCATTGGGCTAAATAGTTAGCATCGATAACTTGAGCATACGGTGTCAGATTGAGGTGAAACGAACGTAGTTGGATTCAGAACTAGGAGCACTTCAACTTGACCCATGTTTCAAGACTTTCAGGGCACTTCCATTTTTGGGCTAAAATTTGATCACCTGATTATTCACCCAATTTGGGCTATGTGCACGGAGAAACAACCCGTGATTCCTTTTATTTATCCAGCAAAATGAAGAGATACAACCTACAACAGATCCACTGTAATTTATTCTTCGCTTTCACACAACCTTCTCTCTCTCCCTCTCTCAAAATAATCCTTAACAACCGCAATACAATTCCCTCATATAAACCGAGGGTTACCTTTTAGGGCAAAAAAGCCAAAATTAACATAAATTCTACCATCAGATCATTCCCCTAATGAATGGCCCAGATTAACTACAAAATGACAATATTTTACAAGGAAAATTTTCATCTATTTTTAGCTTTGGGGGCGTTGCCCCCCCGAACTTCCACCAAGGGGGGGCTCTTTAAAAGTAGTCATTGTCCCCCTCGGCGACGATCATACAGGAGGTGTTGCCGCTCTTTTTAGGAAATGGGTCCAATGAGGCTGAGACCTATGAATCAAGATGACAATTAGGCTCTACACCTAACACTTGGAGCATCCAACAACTATAGAGACAACAACACCGCCATGCTTCTTCGTAAGCTAGGTCAAAGTTTAATGAACACGTGAATTTTATTTTTCCAATTTCTCAAGATGTTGTTTAAGATTAAATGGGTTGGATCTTGAGTTAGGAGCACACAAGCTACAAAGATTTGAGTGTACCAAGTAGATCTCCAAAGTACAGTGGAACTTGGTGTCCAAAGTTCTATTGGTCTTTGGGTTTGAAACGAGATGGTGAATATGAAGTTGAATTCCTCATTGGAGTGAGAAAGACTCTATCGTTTAACCTTGTCACTCAGAGCTCGAAGGCACTATTTGATTTCAGGTAGAATGGAGCACTAAAAGGCCTTCATTGCTTTATTGCCTAACTCCACCTCGGTATGACATATTCGAGCCTTCCCAAGGTGGAAGAGCGTGGAGCTATAATGACATGTAAGAACCAAAAGTAGAGTAGATAAAGAGTAAGGGGAGTCGTTGCATCAATCAAGAGTGTAAATAGAAGACCAGAGTACAACAAAGGAGTGAGTCAAATAATCTATTAAGTAGCGATGGAGGCGAAACTACACCATTCCGTTTGCGTCAAATTGATGGTATTACCTTCAATCATCATTCCTGTTGTGTCCTAAGTCATCACCCATAAACTCCATGTTGTGTTAACATGAATTGTATTCTACATCTAAAGAACATGTATGAACAAAACGTCTCCAACTAAAGATCATGTATGAAAAAATGTCTCAAACTATGTGTAATGGGAAAGGTCACAACAACATGTATTCATCCCCATCACTTAGAGATCGTTTAATAAGCATTCAAATTCCCAATAGACATTTGAACTTTTAAATATAATAATATTTATAACTTTTAAATATAATAATGCAGTAGTCTATAACGAGACTTTTTGAAAGCCTTTCCGGCAGATTTTTCCGGTCAAAATCCCGCCGCAATCATTGATCCCATGTTTGATAGCTAGTTTCTGCACAATCATGGTCCCAGGGGTTTTCAGGGCGCTGAATCCAAATATGCAGTTAAAAAACCATTTTAACTGCTAAAAATCAAGATTTACTTATTTCTTCAGCCGAATTCCGTCACCGGATCTCCAAAAAGTCGCATTATAGACACTCCTATTAATAATATTTATATATTTTTTAAGTTTTTAGATTTATAATAAGGATTTTATATTAAAAAAAAAAAAATATTCAATTATATATAATATGTTAATATTAAAATTTATTAAAATTTCGTATATATATTTTAACTATTAAAATTTACAAAAACATATATATTATTAAGATGGTTTTTCGCAATAGTTACAATGAAATTTTTATTTGTCAATGTGTTTCCAACTAATAAGTATGGTTTATAGTCAGGACGAGATGAAGAATCAGATCATGGCCCCAAGTTAAAGTCGTAGTCTAATTAGCGGGAGGAATTGCTCGGAAAGTTATGGAAATTCCGGTCATATTTAGAGAAAATTTTGCAAGGATTTTTGTAAATCCAAGTTATAGTTGTTAAACTTCAAAATTTTATGTGTCCTAGATGTTTTTGATGGTGTTGAATCCATTTCCACCATCAAAAACACGATTCAAACACTGCCTCTACAAGATTTTTTGAATTTTTTTTGCCCGGATTCCTGCCACTTTTGGGTGTCCTGACAATTCCTCCGCCTCTCCTTTGTAGACGACTCCAGATAAATAGAAAGATCCATCAAACAACACTACATTTGACCAAAAAAATAACTACAAAGGACATGGCAACAACTACATTTGACTAGACCAAAAGAGACAAGAAAAGAAGTAAATTTTTTATTTTTATTTCATTTATTAATTAAACATTTAGTTAGTTACAACAATTCATTATTTAAATTCAATTTATCTGATAATTTACCCTTATTGTATTACTTAGACATTTACATATATAGTGAAAGTAAATAAATAAATGTAACTGTTGCCCTGTCATTC
This sequence comes from Pinus taeda, assembly GCA_000404065.3. Taxonomy (NCBI): domain Eukaryota; kingdom Viridiplantae; phylum Streptophyta; class Pinopsida; order Pinales; family Pinaceae; genus Pinus; species Pinus taeda. The sequence goes on from APFE030118513.1 coordinate 8,278, forward strand.
GTAGTCATTTTCATGGTCAACAATAGTTATCGTTTGATGGATCTCTCTATTTAACTTGGGGCCATGCTCCGATTCTTCATTTAGTCGGATGAACCACACTTGTTGATTCGAAACACGTCCACAAATAAATTTCGAACTTGTTAGTTCGAAACATGTAGAGATATGATTATTGCCAAAAACCATCTTAATAATCTTGATATAGATCACAGAAACCTAAATTCAACAAACATATATATTCTACCACTTTTTTTAACATATTTAGATTATATATATATATATATATATATATATATATATATATATATATATATATATATATAATTTCTAATATTATGCACTTTACTTATCATTAAAAAAAATATATTTATAATCTATGTTCATAAAAAAACAAGAAATTCTACAAAATTTGAGATAATCTTTATAATGTATACATAAGCATTAACTCTTATTATTAAACAACTATATTTTAAAATCACCTCTTTATAAGTTGGGCATTCACACAAATCTATATAAATTAAAATCTTAATTATATTTTAAAATTAATAAACTTAGGTCCGTAAGGGTAGCTCAAGTGGCAATGACGGTGGAAATGAAGTTGATCTTCGGTTCGATTCTCGTGCTACCCTCCTAAGAAATGAGATAAATAAGGGACATATAAAAACTCGAAAATGAGAGGGTCCTAAGTTTACAATTTTTTTTAATAAACTTAAAAATAATATTTAAATCTTATATATATATATATATATTATAATATATATAAATATATATATATATATATATATATATGGTAAGATTATATTTGTACCATGTCTAATTTCTTACTTCGATGGTGGAATAACACAAGATTTAAACTCAAGACTTTGACTTTATTTCTACAAAGTTTTCACTTCGATGGTAAGATAACACAAAATTTAAACCCAAAGCTTTTGGTTCAGTAAGACTTCATTTCCATAGCCATTACTAATTTAACTCTTCGATAGTGAGATAACACAAAATTTAAACCCAAAGTTTCTAGTTCAGTAAGATTTCATTTCCACAGCGATTACCAATTAAACTACTTAAACGAAATTTTAAAATTAAAATATTAAAAATATTTTTAACTAAATAATAATTATTTTTATTATATTTATTAAATAAATTATTTAAATTAATATTATTATTAAAATAATATATTATTATTTATTAAAATTAATGTAATATCTAATTACAAAAATAGGTATTATTTAATAAATAATTAAAAAATATATAGTATCGTATTAATAAATAGAAAAAATTATTTATTATAAATCAATTTCGTAAGATAATTTTAGTTGGTAAATCAATTTTCAATTTGAATTATGATCATTATAAGGTAGGTTTGGTAGGTGAATAATTGAGTTGATGTTCGACCATTTTATATAGTTAATAGAAAGCCAATTATGAATGTTTGGTGATTTTGATATATATAATGTTTGGTGATTTTGATATATATTTTTTTTAATAATGAAATGTGGTGAAGTTATATATACTACTTTTTCTTTTTAATATTTTAATAGTGAAATGTATTAATTTTATTGCAGAAAGCAAATTATGAAGGTTGGGTGAATATTATTCATTATTTTTAATATTTTAATAAGAAAAAGAATTTAATAATGAATGTGGATTATATATATAATATACAACTTTCATTTCATAAATTAATACATTTCAAAATATATATTTGAAATGTATTAATTTTATTGAGATGAAAGTTAGTAGTTTGTTTTTAATTAATATTTTATATTATTAAAAAAATTGTATAATATAGATATTGCATTTGATCAAGAGTGTAAATTTTTTTTTTTGGTTAGGAATACAAGAGATTATCTTGATCAGATTACAAATGGATTACGGTGAGAGATGGTTTGTTTGTTTTCTCAAGCATTCCACTCCCAAGTACAAACAATATTGTCCACAAAAAATTGATATTTAACACTAACATGCAAACAACAACCTCCCAATAAAACATATAAATATTGGCAATTATGCCACGCTTGGAGAACTAGAAAACAATTGGAGACTACAGAGCCACAACCATTTCTTAACACAACTTTAAATGTAGCCAATGAGCATGACAAGAAACCAGTCAAGCCAACCCAAGCCCACCATAGCCTTCCACAATAAACATATAAGCCACATCCTACCATTGCCAGATAACAAAGGAAAAAGGAAATAACCAACTTTGAACTAAAAAGAGACAAAAGCCATCACATAAAACACAAAGTCGTGCCCAGGTTGTGTTGTTGTAATATTCTACATTAAACAAAACTGGAACCATCATGAAATCACTAGACTGTGCACCTACCGCCCATGCTCACTAGTCATTATCGGAAGATGACATATTTGTTGGAGCCCTTAAACTCGAGTCAGGAGGATCCATCAGGTCCCCACCATCCGAGTCATAGGAAATATGGCTCTCCACATGGGTCAAATGGGAGTCAATCCTATCTAGGCAGAACCTAATTTCTTAACATCCTCTTGACATCTTCCAGAGAAGCAAATATGTTATATTCTCTAGTTGCTTGTCCCTTAATACCAGGTCGAGCAAGGTCTTAATTTGCCAATGAAGAGCCACTAAGTTTAAATATTGTTTCCTCCTTCCCTTGGTGTGCCCAGTGTCTGGAACCTAAGCTGACATGTCCTCTAGAAGCTCAGAATCTGAGAGCGTAGGTTGCCTTGCCTCCTTTGCTTTGGACTTGAGATCTCAATTTTCCTTATGAGTATCAGGCGGAACTGTGTTAAAATATGTGGTCGTCGAGTCATCGGCAAAGAGTCTTGCACCTTGTTGCCCAGGATGAGCCCTTCCACCTACTCCCCTCCTCCTCCTCATCCTTTTCCTAGTCAACATCGTCGAGTCTTGGGGAGGAGACTTAAAATCACTAAAAATATTTCTTCTACCTGCAAAAGAACAAAAGGAATAACTCGACCTACCCTTAGCAGAACCAAGGAACCAATCGACCAACTTGTCACATTAACACTAGACAAAGGACTTCATGTTAGATGAAGACCCACTAGAAAGGGCAGTGGATAATATTTCCTCAGTGAAAGAACCTTCACCCTTGACCATTTAACAAGAAAGGAGCAAAACCAAGACCCAAAAAATTTGACACTTAGAAGAGTGCAACCAGACACCTAGTTCTCACAACCAACACTTGGCTTGCCATGAATACAAGTCCTCAACATGAAAGCCCTAGCAAATCCTCCCTGCTAAAACATACAAAACCCACCTTAAACTAAGAGAAAAGGAACCAAGATTCACCCAATGCTAGAATAAACAAGCACTCCCAACGTTGTCCCCAAACCAAAGAAGAAGATTCATATACATAAAATCGAGTTCAAGATACTTGTGACTAAACCCATCAGCGCATCTACACAGGGGAAGTGAAAAAAGCAAAGAAGAGACTTGATTGAGCACTATATGCTTACAATTTGATGTGCCAAGCAGGACGTCTAGAGAGGAGACTTCCACCAACCACGAACAAAACTCGATTCCATAGAAGCCCCAAACAGTCACAACCCATATACACTGAACAATATGAATTCCTTGCCAAACCTCAAAAATCACCTTTACCCACAACACTAGAACCTTTACACAAGTCAGTTTCATAGAGAATTCACCTCATGAGGCAGAGGGTGATACATCGACTCCTTTCTTCTCGATGCAAATGATTTCATTGACCCACGCAACCCATAAATACACCAACATCCAACTGTTACAATACATGCTCATACATGTGAGGCATTGTTTGCATCCTCCCCCAAATTTATGAATTGCTACGTACTTGAGAGTGGTCACAACACCCAAGGCCCTGTTCCATCTGCCATAACATCTCATCGGGGGAAGTTAGTTGGCATTTTCAATTATATATATATATATATAAATATATATATATATATATATATATATTTTAATTTAACAATAATATAACTATTTTGTTAATTATTTAATTATTTTAATTAATATTTTTTTATATAATATTTTGTATTATATATTGATTAAATTATTATTAGATTTATGTATATAAATTAATATATTTATTATATTAAAAAATACATTTATATTTTAATTATATATAATTATATTATTAATATTTTTTTATTTATTCTATAATTTTTTTTTTATGAATGGGTTGAATTTCATATATAAAAATAAAACAAAACTAGGATTTAAAATCACATAATTTAAATTTGGCAAAGGCTATATCTTTATTATGTCCACTTCACATCCAAACTGCTTTAATAAAACATTGATCATCACCTAACTAATACTGTATAGATTTTCGAGTTGTCAAATATTATTTGCACCATGTGATATAATTATCACAATTAAATGATTGTGTACACGTTGTCAAATATTATTTGCACCATGAGACAGTATTAAATGTTACGATCTTGAGATTATTATATTTATAGTAAATTAAAAAATATTTAATAAAATAAATTAATAATAATAGTAATCAGTCAACTATGGTGGGCTATATAAGATTTTTTGGTGGGATTAAAGATTAATTTTTGTCAAACAATATGAGGCTCACCTACTCAGCTTTGTTTACGCTAAGTGTTAAAATTGACTAGAGTATACATATTTTACACCTGGCTAACTGTTAAGATTGACTAAAATACATGGACATATGAATTTATGTAAAACAATATCTTAACCATTAGCGCACTCAAATTCATTAAAGCTCAAGCTCTGTAGCTTACAGACTTTGATTATAAGGTTCGTATTTGTACAGGAAAGAAGGCTCCAGGATTATACACATATTCAGTCGGTATCATTAAAATCAGATACATACAGTTTCTTTACACCAACCAGCATTATAAAGGCGTCAACGATCATGCTTGAATGACAACGCTAGGAAGCAGTGCAAACTCACATTTTCATAACAGAGCAGAGCCGAGCCGAGCCGAAACCTCCAGATATGTCTTCTATGAGTACGTCTCGAGGTCGAATCACCATGGATCCGTCCACTACTACTTTTCCTTTTATCGTAATTGCAGTTATACTGGCTTCAGCAGCAGCAGAGGACGTGAATCCCCTTCACCACGGCCATACAGGCATGGCGGAATTCATCAAAACTTCGTGTAAAGTGACTCAGCATCCGAATCTCTGCTTTTCGTCGCTCTCTTCCTACTCGGGGTCTCTGAGGGCCAAGCAGAGTGATGTTGTGAAGGCAGCCGTGACGGTGAGCCTCGTTAATGCCCGCAATGTTTCTGTCTGGGCCACGGGCCTGAAAACCAGAAGAACCAGGATGAGCAAAAGAGAAAAGGCGGCGCTCAAGGATTGTATTGAGGATTTCGGGGACACCACGGGCCAGATTCATCAATCTCTGGCGGAGCTGAAGCACTTGAGGCGGAACACGTTTAAGGCTCAGATGAGCAACGTGGAAACGTGGATGAGCGCGGCCCTCACCAACGAGGACTCCTGTCTCGACGGCTTTCAGCGTGCCAGTGGGAGGGTTAAGGCCATGGTCACGCCCCGCGTACAGAAAGTGAGTAAATTAATCAGTAATGCCCTTGCCCTTGTCAACAAATTCGCAGCCTCGGGAGAAGAATTGGAGCTCGATGTCTGACAGCAGAAACCCTCACGGAGTTCTTTGATGTCCATTATTATATATTTTCAATGTTAATAGAATCTGCGTATAAGAGGTTTCTCGCCATCTGTACCTTTTACGTTATGCGAAATTTAGCATATTTTGAATTGTAAACTATATGCTAGGTTGATATATGAGGTCGATGTCTGACAGCAGAAGCCCTCACGGAGTTCTTTGATGGCCCTTAATGTATATTTTCAATGTTAATAGAATCTGCGTATTAGAGGTTCCTCGCCTTCAGTACCTTTGACATTATGCGAATTGTAAACTATATGCTATGTTGATATAATGTTAGTTATAATTGATTCTCGCTGAAATTCTTGTGAATGAATGTACATCTAGCTTTCTAAGATAAATGGTTTAAGATGTTAAATGCAAACAAAGACATCTGGTCAACAGTGCCATCTGTGTTGTGTTTGCAGTTATGTTACATGAGTTTCCACAACTTGGAAACATATAAAGCCAACAGAAAGGGCGAGAAACATATAAAGCCACCAGAAAGGGTAAAGTCAACAGCAAATGCTTGGAAATTTAGGAAACGGTCTTAAAGTTGTTCCAAGTAAGCCGTAGTCTATCTGTTACAGGTTGCTTTTTTTTTTTTTGCCTAATTTGTCAGGCAGGATTTGTTGGTGGAATGGCAAGGTTGAGTTCCCTATTTTCCATACTCAAGAGTGTTTTAGGGGTTTTGAGTATTTTTGGGTGTTTTTCATGATGTTGAATCTGAAGATTAAGATTTGATCAAAAAATGTCAGGTAGGATTTGCAGGTGGAATGGCAAGATTGGGTCCCTATTTTCAAAATTGTTGGTGGAATGGCAAGGTAGGGTCCCTATTTTCTAGAGTGTAAAAAAAGAATAGTGTTTCACGCTTTTCATAATGATAAATCTAAACATCAAGGTTTGACCAAAAAATTATTTGGGTAAACACTGCCTTGTGCTGTGTTCGCAGTTATGTTATACGAGTTTCTAGAGTCTGGACAGCTGAAACGGCACCAGCAAGCGCCAGAGACATATGGAGTAAAATGAAAGGTAAACTCAACAGAAAAACCATAGGAAATGCAAGGAAATATAGTAAACGCCAGGCACGGCAAGAAATAGATCTAGGGGTAAAATCAACAGAAAGTCATAGGAAACACCAGGAAATTTAGGGGTTTCAAAGTTTTTCAAAGTAAACAGAAACGTTTGGGTCAAGATCCTTGTGCTGTGTTTGCAGTTATGTTACAGGAGTTTCGAGAAGCTGGACAGTGGAAATGGCATTAGCCAGGGCCAGAAACATGAGAACAAAAATGAAGGGGCAAACTCAACAAAAACCATAGGCAATGCAAGGAAAGATGGGAAACAATGAAAGTATTTTTGCAAGTAACAAAACGTCAAGAAATCGATCGACTATTAAATTGAAACAAGATTTCCTTTTGTTTAAAACAAAATCTGGTGAGGTTTGTGGAGATTTGTGGGCTTTAATGGTTTGTTTTGTCCAGAGATTTGAATGAGATACTTTTGGACTAACAATTCTGAACTAATGTCCTCGACTCTACAAAATTCAGTTTCACACACAAGTTTAAATTTTCATATTTCAATGCCAGCTACCAAGTCTTTATTAGTTTATTTTTCATACACAGGTATAAAATAATGTGAAGACCAAGGAATTGATTAGTTTGCAGCCCCATTTCCAAAGGTTCTTGCGAAAGCACTGAAATAGTTCCAAAAATTGCTTAAAACGCTGTAGCAGCTTTTCAGAAACAGGGAATGCCTTCCGTTCAGGCGGGAAAAGGTTTCAGGGTATCATTGGTTTGCTGTTATGATTTTTATATCCCACTGCTTTTTAATAAAGGGGTAGGATCATTCAATCAGGGCCGTTCCCATTGCAAGACACCATTTTTCAAAGTGGTTCAATGGGCCAAAAACCAAGTTGGAATTTGGTATCATAGACCTCATTTGCTTATGAATTCAATTGCTTTGTTCATAGACTCTGTCTCCTCTTTCTCCTTTACTGAGTGATTTTCATTGATGAAGTTAGCAAGTAATTTGCATTGCACTAGTGTAATGATACAGGTTTGTTGCCGACTGATCTGATTAATTTGAATTTTTAGCATGACTTATTTTATCTGATTCCTTTCACACAATTTCGTTATAAAAGTGTGTTTGTTTGCTCCCCATGTTGATGTCATTATTATTTAACAGGATTATTAGAAGCTTTTTGTCTTCATTAAAGAGCCTGTAATGTTCATGGGATATTTTGGTTAGATGTAATAAAAATTGAAATTGTGATGTTTATATTCATATAATATTTTCAATGTTGAAAATATTCAAATGTTCATGGAGGGATATTTTGTTTCTTTTGCATTATTTTTTGGTTAATTTTATAATAACTTGGTTACTAATCAGTGTTGAGAAAGGTTAATGCGAGTTGTTTCATTACTTTTATTTATGAAAATTTATTGCTAGTGATTGGTAAGAGAATAGACTTTCACTTATAACAAATAACTTTCAGCTTTAAGCCATTAATCTAATTCTTGAAGTTTAAAAAAAAAAAATTAATCCATAAAAACAATTTTAAATCTTCCTTAAATTAATTTACACATTTTTTTGAAAAAAATCAACATGCGTTCGACTGTTAAAAACAATTCATTCAATATATATCAATTTACAACTGGCGAATAAATATACCGCTTATCCTTTGTTCATCTACCAGAAGCCAAGCACGCATATTGAGGATGCATCTAGACTGATGCAACATATAGATATATGCACATAAAATGTTCGAAAACAATTACATGTTTCAGAAATAGCTTTCTGCAATGGCAGGGAAAAGGTGCAGGGTTGAAAACCTGCACATCACTCGTCCACTAATTTTTGGAAGCAGTAATAATTGCACGTTGCCTGACTGCCATAACCTAATCGTTTACCTACTTTTTAGAGAAATTAGTGGCCCACTGCTCTGCCATTCACCAATGTTCTCTCCTCAGAGTTCCAATTTTCATAAAAACAAATGCCCAAAGCATTCTAGAAAGTATGAAGAAAAAAGAAAGCATTCCTTGTTGGCAGGGTATGGATGTCTTCTGGTTCTAAATGCTCAGGTCCATGCTGTTTCTTTCCTGGTCAAATGTTTGTGTTTCAATGACATATGAGTGACAGGTTTGGGGATGTCTTATTTATATGCTTAGCCCCCATCCCGCTCCTTTGCCTGTGTATGATGTTTATGTTTTGATGGCATTTTTGTCTTTCAATGTGTAATTTTAATATTGCATTTGCTTTTATGTAGTTTTAAAAACATTTTCTTATATTTCAATATTATTTTAGTGACAGGTTTTGGCCAGTCTTATTTAATGGCATAAATGAATTTAACACTATCAAGAGCCCTTGGGGCACCCAAAATCTCTAAGTTTGACATCTGTAACCTGGATTTTAAAAAAATTCTGCCAGATTTTTTCAAAATCATACCAAAATTTCAATTATTTTCGGGGTGAAATTGTGGTCTGTTTAGACTAGCATTCCAAATATTAGTTGTTGATATTATATAATCTAGGTGCGATAAGGATTTTGTGGCCATTTGAATATGTCTATGTATTCCAAAATGCACTTCAAGAAAATTACAATATGTTTATGAGGTCCTCTAGTTGGAATTTGAATAGTGGAGTCCCAACCATTGGTACTACCTCTTACGCGAAATGGAGAATTACAATTTCACTAACAATTTCATCATCGGATTCATATAATAGTTGTTGAATATAATCATTGTATTTTTATAGACTAGATGATTGATTAATCATTGAAGAAATAAATCATACAAAAACTCCAAAATTGATGGCTTACCACTTGGGAAAATAGAGCAACAACAATGGAGGAGACTTTTTTTGTCCAAATGATTTATGCAAGATAATAATAAGAAAGTTGGAATACAATTGTGTTCAAACTATAATTCTTAGTAGCCTTTTTATTTGATAAGTTAGTAATCTTGGTCATAAATAAAAAGATAGTAATTTGGATAGGATTAGTATATTATTTGTCATCCATATTGATGTTTCAAGGATGGAAAAATAAGATAAATTAATTTATAGGCATAGTTTTAACGTCGGGACCCAAGTTGAAGAATTGGGGTAAAAAAACTTATGGGGTTAGTTTGAGGCGTTAAATTATGTTTTGTCAAGTAAAACTTTGCTATTGAAGTGCAACACCCATTGGTGCTATTCTACACTTGAAGACCTTTTTAATGATGCAAGAATCATGTTAATGAGAGTTCAAACACAAAAGTTATGCCTCCAAGAGGTTTCCCTATCATGATTGACTACCATAATTCGACATGATACCATGCCAATCCCCATTACTCACGGAAAAGACGCTAGCCACATGGGCCCTATGAAGAAGATTCTAGAAGGGTTGAGTTGTAGCTCATATAAATGGTTGAATGGGTCAAATTTAACCATCAGTTGGCTATCAGGCTATATTATAACTAAACCAATAAGAAGGAAAGAGGTTACATTCTATTTAAGTGCATTTTGTTCCATAGTAGAGAAGAGTAGCTGAGAGTTGATAAATAGAGGGAAGAAGAGGATTTCTATTCTGTAGCAGCCCATGAGCCACAATTCTTACTCCTTTGTATTTGCACCATTTCCATTCAGAGAAAGAGAGTGCATATCAGTATCATATTCCCACTAGGTTTCTCTCTAAAGGGTTGCCTAGGTCATATCTGGTGTTCATTATGATTGGTGCCACATTTTATCTATTGCATGTGTAAGTAGCGAAAACGTCCAGTCAATAAATCTAGGTATCTAAGTAAAATTAACCCTCATAGTATAGATTTCAGATTTCAAATTGTGTTTTTTAATTAGATCCATTGTGATGAATTGTCCATTGGAATATACATGGTATTTTACGGATTAGATAACTATTCTAAACATGAAGAAACTAATATGTGTGATGGAAGACAACTAGTGGAGGATTAGATCCTCCTGTATTAGAGTGCTTTGGGCAGAACTAACCATGTTGGTGATTGGGGCTTGGTTGTGTTGGAGTTGGAAGCTTTGCACGAATATCTTTGAGTTGAAGTTGTATCTCATCCATTTGAAGGCAAATATCCTCCTTTTGCTTCATACATATCCAAAAGAAGTCTCCCAATCAAAGTGTTTATATGTTAGTAGGGATCAGTTGTTTTCTAGTATTTGGTATCTCTAGCACTCAAGCTCCCTAAATCTAGTATCTAATTTCCAAACTCTGTGTTTATGTCCCAATCATGGATTACCCCACTTTTCCCTTGAATTTCCGTTCCAAAAGGAGTCAATTTCCTCCCTAATATGTGGAAGGACAGGTTCCCACTAAGCTCAAGCATACTCCTGAGCTTAAGATTGCGTTCAGGGTTTGGAGAAGATCAATTAAGAACCATGCAAACCCCTTGAACTATACTACCCTTTTTAGTCAAAATGAGATGCATGACCACAAGGAATTATAGCATTGATAGTAGGGGAATCCAAACCTCAAGAAAAAGACAGTGACAAGAATGCAAATGGGGGAACTAGTTGTTTGATCTATAGAGCAAAGAGAGACGAAGAATTGCCAACACCTTGTGAACTAAAGACCTAGGATTGCATAACTATAGCTTCTTAGATCAAATACCAAACGTTTGTTACCTTCCTTTTCATTCCATGAAAACTAGAGGTGTTAATAAGCATCCACATCGCCATGTCATTTTCACAAATAATGATAAAAAACTATAGTGGGGATCCAACGTGGTACTGAGTTGGTCGAACAGTGAGGACAACCAAAAGTTGTTACCTTTAATTTTCCCTTGTTAGTTGCCATTCTGAGCTCTCTCCCACTCATCATAGCTAATACATGCTACAAAATAATAACACTACATATTAGTCATCCTTTTATGACTCTCTAAAGTGATGTTAAACCATGCTTGTAGAAGTGCACATCACTTCCCTACCCCATCTAAGATGTTGAATATTATACTTATTACAAAAATTCAAAAATAAAATCTTTAATTTTCTTCTTAATCACATGGAATCAGCTCTCCATAATTTAATCATAAAATGTGACAATAACTTATAAACATCACACCATCTACACATTTATATAATTTTATTTGGAGAAGTTTAAAAATATATATTATTAAAAATAATATAATTTTATATAAATTAAAATAATCATAATATGGAATACATATCTCCTCTCATATACATTGAGATGAGAGCTAAGTATGAGGAGATGTGTAACTCTGTCTGTCCATCTATTGAATTGACACATGCCTTTAAAAAAAAAAAAAGTTAAGCTCTAAATATGATGTTGGAGCATTCAACCCAACAATATCATTGTATATTAGTAGACATAGGGGGTCTTGTGTTTTAGGGAAATTGGTTTCCTAAGTATTGAATTAATATAAATATTTAGGCCCTTGAGTCAATGAGAATAGGAATTAATTAGATATTGCGAGACATATTTGTAAATGTTCTCAAATGTAGGAGAACATGAGAGGATTAGGATTAGTTAGGAATTAGCGTGAAGAAACTGTTGAACAACTGAAAAGTAACTAAGGAACAGTTCCTCAACTGTAAAGAACTGCTAATGATGTATGGAAAAGCACAAAAATAAAGGGGGGAGTTAGTTAGCCAATTAGCTAGCCAGCCAGCCAGGGAGAGTGTGATTTGTAAGCCTACGGGTTGAGTATGAAACAGAGGCCGTTGTAATCAGAAGATTAGGCCAAGATAGAGGAATTGTATTGTTGTGTGCTTCTATGTTCAAAGATTAATTCAAGACTGTGTGAAATGTGTGTTTTGAGTATTGAATCATAAATTGTGTGTTAATCAGAGATTTGCATAATAAATATGTGCATGCGGTACTTGGAGGAATACACATAGAGTAGAAGAGGAATGATTCAATGGAATCATAAATGGATCGTGAATCCATTCGAAAGATCAAATAATGCTCTGTAATGACATTGATCAAAGGAGCATGCAGAGGAAAGCCTAAGAAGGAGTTGCGCAGCAGGAGGGTAGAAGGACAAGAACCCTGAAGAAACCTGAAAACCACAAGAAAATTGAAGAAATAGTGTAAAAACATAATTAGTGGGAATGGCGGAGAAGTGAAGTATCCATGCCTAGCAACCGTTGGATCGGGAAGATCAACGACTAGGATTAAATCACAAGAAGGGGAAAATCGGGATTGCATCGAAATCTTTCAAAGGGAGGAAGCAATTGCGACATGCGATGTATGGTCGGACCTGAAGCCTTATCAAATGTGACCTAGAACCCATTGTGTCCGTAAACACAAGTCGGATTGGAGTTTGGAAGTGGAAGAATCAAGTGTAAGGATCAAGCGATAGCCGATAGCGATAAACGTTGATTGAAGATCGGGTAGATCAGCGACCAGGAATCGACGGAGGAGCAGCGCTACGGGAGCATGGCGGCCCTGACAATAAATATAAGTGTTGACGTATAAATTTTGAGTTCCGCTTGTATGGTTCGAAGCAGAATTTTAGTGTATTTCCTTTGTAAAAGGGTTATAAGGGAAGATAGCGCCGATGAGAGGTTTTATGTGTTAAAACCATATATAACCAATGTTAAGAGGGAAGGTTATGTATATATGTGTGGCCACAAGGATTTATAAAGGTTTATAAGGGATAACCAGTCCCGATAGGAAGGGGATGAAGGAAAGGCTTTAATAAAGTCATACATGAAGATTAAGGGGTGATTAGATTCCCGATAATGAGGGTTTAAGCTATTGAGTTAGTCTATTAATATGTTTCCACATGAGAGATAATGGAAATGGCCTTAACCATCACTATTGATGAAGTATTGACCTGGTAGGTCATATCTATTTCTGGGAAAATGATTTATGCATAGGTCTATATGCATATTGTGGGTAAAGCAATGATATCCCTGCATCAAGATAGAAAAATAATGTTGGCTATAATAAAGGAAAATGAATATGTTGTAACGTAATTAGAAAAATAATGTGGGCTATAATTAAAAAAAATGTATATGTTGTAAGATATTAAGAAATAAAAAAAAATGTACCAAGAAGATCTAGTTAAACTCAGTGGATATTAAACTCCATATATATCTATATATAGAAAAAAAGTAAAATATTTTAACATAAATTATACAATTGGTGAGTTACCATAAAATATTTAATATGAATTAACATTGACATATACCTACAAATATATTAATAGTAAAAAACCTTTTTTAATTTTCCCCTAATATAATTGTCTGAATTACATGTTAAGTAAAAATATTTTAATGTTAATAATGTATATATTATATATAGTTCTAGAAATTAAGTTTTTATAGTTAAAATATTTATTCAATCTTATATATACTCCATATAACATTCAAAATACAATTTAAATAATAAAAATTTATACATTGTAATTTGCACTTTAAAAATATTTATACATAAATAAATTTAATCCTTCCTAAATCTTATTAAATCCGTACTTAAAATAAATCTATATTATACCAATTAATTTAAAAATTGTTATTTCCAAAAATAATTATTATCAACGTGCTTTATTTTCCTTGGGACTTGTTTTTCAAATTCATCTACAATCATCTAGAAGTCCTAAACTTTGACAGTGTTTACGTCTTTTCAAATAATGGAAAACTGATCGCTCGATATTTTATAACATTAGTTTTTCTTCATATTATATTTGTAGTATTAGTATTTGTTAAAACATGAGGTCAAACTTTTAAATATAAATGTGAGAGCTTGAAGAATATTTTGTCAATGTACGGATTCTAAATTTTCCTATTCAAACTTTGGAAAGTCCATTGCTAAAACATTTTCAATACCAATCATATTTTGTTAATATAAGAGCCTGAAATATCTTTATTCAAACCATGGAAAGTCCATCACTGGATAACATTTTCAATATGCATTATAGTTTCTGAATATATTATACAGAGACTGTCTTTTTATTCAAACCAAGGAGAATCCATTGCTGGTTAGCAGTTTCAACCTTGTTTTATAAGATTTGTTTCTAAATTAAAAAATTAAACCATACATTCAAACTTCTTAATATAAACGTTAGAAATTTAATATTTTATTTATATATATATATACACACGAGAAATGAATGTCCAAGTCACTTTGATTCACTAACCTCCCTGAGTAATCAACGTTCACTTTTTCTTCATCCATGATTACGAAGGATCGTTGCCATTGGTACGAAGAAGATAAATTAATCATGATATTTCAATGTGTTTTTCCAAAAAAAAAATTTGAAGTTATAATATTTGTTTATTTGATAAAAAGATAATGAAAATTATATCTATCGTGAAAATAAAATAATTTATATGATGAATTGAATTTAATAAAACACATACCATTAAAAATAGTTAATTTTATTTTTTTATAAAGTTGTGAAAATTTTTGTACTGGTTTAAAAAAATTGTTTGTTATTAGAAAAATAGACATATTATTAATAGCAAAAATTATAATTAAAAATTCAAACTTCAAATATAAATTTCTTTAATGTTTTTGGATTTGATAAAATTTGATAAAAAGTTAAAGAAATATACTACGAAGAAAAAACATACCATGAAAAAACTTAAACTAAAAAGGATTTATCATTAGAATTTGGAATTTGGACAAGAGTGTCAGATTATGCAAAAACAGAGTCCATGCTTCTATTGAATCCAAGTTTAATTCTGGTAGTTTTCGTATTAATTTGAAATTATATTTAAGAGGGTTTATCGTTAGAATTTGAAACTTGGACAAAAGTGTAAGTTTATGCAAGAATGAAGTCTATGCTTCTATTAAATCCAAGTTCAACCAAATTAGTTTATTGTATTAATTTGAAGTTGCATTTCATTCAATTAAAGTAGGTTGGTTTGATATTTTTAATGGCTTTTTATGGACCATTTACAAAAAATACTTTTTATATTAACTTTTATATGTTAATTTAAGTTAGTTGTCTTAAAATATTTGGTATCTCAAATTTTGGAAATGCCTATATCATGAATCACGGGGAGAGTATATTTGGTATTTTAAATTTTGGAAATGTTTATATCATAAATTTAGGAGGCAATTCCTTTTGAATCTCAATATTTTGGAAGAAAATCTCTTCTAAAATTGGGCTTCGATTTTGTCCAACTCAATGGCTCACTTAGATGTTGGGAGGAACTCTTAATAAATGGTCGTTGAGGATGTTGCTTTTTGTCGAGCACTAGTAAGTGATGGTAATAACGACCACATTGCTTGTTGTTGGGACATCCCCAAGACATGCATGTAAGAAATGATATTGCACTTCGAGAAAACACCATAGCAAGATCCCCTTCTCTTTTGTCACTAAAAACCTCAATAAGTGGGATGGGTTAATAAGCCATTACATAATATGGATAAAACTAATTTTAAGTCAAAACCAATTTAAAAAGGAGTAAAATGCGATAGATCTCATGGCAAAAGCCTTTAATATAACCCTAGTCTAATATTCATCATTAAACATTCTTGTAGAACCCTATGGAAACTTTCCATTATTAAACAAGTTTCCATAACTCCTAGTGCCACAATGAAACAACATACCAAAACATAATCTACTTTAAACACTAACACATTGCTGGCTATGGAATGAGCCAAGACTCCTACCAAGTGTGCCCTTGAAATACATAAAAGATGAAGGTGGTAATATCCTCACAATATCTTACTTCCCATTACTGAGTTTAAAGTAAAACAAAATATAATTTATTAAATTTAAATATATATATATATATATATATATAATATATATATATTTAAGTAGGTTTTACAATGAAATATTAAATATTCTATTATATATACAAGTTTTATTGTCTTTTGTGTGTCACTTTCAAAACTAGATTAAAGACAATGAAGTAGAGTCAATAGCCAACAAAATTAACTTCAAGGGATTGTTTAAGACTCGAGAATCCCAAAAGATATGGTTGCCCCACCATGGGGGAAACCAACAACAAGAAAGAAAATGACAGCCTTTGCGGACAACATAGTTTGAGGCAGCAAGAAAATAAACTAAATAGAAACTCTAATAAGAACTTATCATCAACCCAAAATGGGAAGCTAGAAGAGCAAGAGTTGAAACGATAAAATGTAGGGAACCTAAGCATCAGGATGATGGTGAAGTATTGAGTATGATGGCCTATTCTTCAACCTTGCATGGCAGTGGAATTAGAGAATTAGGCAGCAATCTCATCTCGAGCCTCACAAGCCATCCTTCCACTTCAAACATAAAATCTCTAAGCTCATAAGTCTATGCAGTAGATTGACCTAGGTTTGTCTCCTATCAACTAGAATTTTCCCTAGTAAGAGCTTAACATGCCAAACAAATCCATTGTATGCAGAAAGTGATTTTGGCAACCCCACAAGTTTCCTATGTCCTAAACTCGTGCCAACCATGACTTCTGAATCTTGAGTGACCTCTCATTCATGATGAATTTCCTCTTCCACATGACAAATTTCCTCTTGAATGTTCAATGACATATGAGTGTGGAAATTGCACGCTAAAGACTTAGCTCATAAGCATGCTATAGAGCTCCCTAAAGCATCACAACCACCACTTCCATGTCGACAATGAGCTTGTTAACGAGTCATGGTTGTCAGAGGTAGCAAAACTGCACAAAGACCAAGGCAAAGATGGGAGGGGAGCTACATGAGGCAATTGTTAAAGAGAGGCCATGATAACTTAAAGATGGGAGGGGAGCTATATGAGGCAATTGTTAAAGGGAGGCCATGATAACTTGCCAGGTAAGTTAAACCAACAACGAGCTTGGGGCCAAGCCTTCGCCATCGAAAAGAGCCACCAAGAGAAGGGGGAAACCCACCCAAATAACTGGCCAAGAATCCACTTAAAGCCAATTCATACATACACATATACAAAAATTATAACAAAAAATCTCTACTCCTTCCTTAGAAGCGAAATCCAACCTCCTTCCTTGGAAGGCGAAATCCCATAAAATTCCTACACATGGTAACATTCCCATTGAAATTGAGATTACACATCAAATCCATAAATGCTTTAAATTTGAATCATCACACTCGATTGAGTACCAATAAGAAAACTCAACATAAATTTATATAAACTTAAATTTTATATATAATTTTAAATTGAAAAAATTAAAATGGATATCTCTTAATATTTCCTCGTTTATTGAAATTCAATTTTGATTATAACCATTTTAATTAATATTTTTGAAACATACAAATTGGCTACTTTGTGGTAAATCGTTTCGTAAGCGAGCAATTAGTCAGTCAAATTTGTCAGTGAAACTCCATACCTGAGACGTAAGGACCGCAGTTATGGCGCTAAGCTTCCGGGAAACACTGCATTCAAAATCCGTTTAAGCATCATAAGCAACACATTTCAATCTCTGAATGTGGCAATTAGGTGCTAAACAACCTTTTTGATGGTGCTTGTAATTATATAACACGGAGGACCCCGCAGGATTCGGTGTGAGTTTAAGAGGGCTCATTGAAACTAAATACAGAAAGTCCAGTAAATTAAGAATAATACTTTGACAAAACCAATGCTGCACTCTCCGCAACGATCACATCTAAATACTTTGACAAAGCAAACGCTGCACCGTCAGGGACGATCACATGTAAAAGCTGGATGAATATTCAACAAATCCCAGAAGCGGTGCCAACCTCCCTATTTATAGCAGAGCAGAGCTTCAACTATTCCAAGAACTGGTGCCAACTGCACTATCTAGAGCAGAGCAACAGCCCTTCTACGAATACGCCTTGAGATCGAATCGCCATGGCTCCATCAGCTACTGTTCTTTCTGTTATTGTAATGGCTGCGATTCTGGGTTCAGTGGCAGCAACGAAGGTAGTGAATCCCGTGCATCGCGATACATACATGGCGGAATTCATCAAAACTTCGTGCAATGTGACCATGTATCCGCAGGTCTGCGTTTCGTCGCTCTCGTCCTACGCGGGGACTCTGAAGCCCAAGCAGAGCGATATCGTGAATGCTGCCGTGCAGGTGAGTCTCGTCAATGCCCACAATGTGTCCGTCTGGGCCACGGGCCTGAAAACCAGGAGAACTACGATGAGTAAAAGAGAAAAATCGGCGCTCAAGGATTGTATGCAGAATTTCCAGACCACCACGGACCAGATTCACCAATCTCTGGCGGAGCTTAAGCATCTGAAGAGAAATACCTTCAAGCTACAGATGAGCAACGTGGAGACTTGGATGAGTGCTTCCCTTACCAACCAGGACTCCTGTCTTGACGGCTTTAAGGTTGCTAAAGGGAGGGTTAAGGGCATGGTTACGGGCCGCGTTCACTATTTATGTAAATTGATCAGTAATGCCCTCGCTCTCGTCAACAAATTCGCTGCTACCAAAGGGGGATATAAGATCGATGTCTGACACCAAGCCCTTCATGAGGTCCTCTGATGTCAGTTAATATATGTCCAATGTTCATATAATCTTCGTACTATAGGGTTTTCGCCTTCTGTAGATCTGGCATTATGCAAAATTTAGGGTATTTTGAGTTTGTAAACTTTGAACTATGGTGATATAATGTGCATTATACTACTCTCAGAAATCCCAGTGAATGAATGCAAAATGTTGCTTTGTTTTGTGAAAGAGTCCTTTTGAAATTCTAATGAAATTCCACTTTGAATTCTGATCATTAGGGGAAAAGGCTTTATGTACCAGACAGGTCTCAAAGATGTTAGCATAAAAATCAGGGTTAAAACTGCTCTCTGTGCTGTATCTGCAGCTATGTAACGGGAATAACAAGGGCCAGAAACATAAGGGTAGACTCTGTGGAAAGCAATCGGAAATGAGGGGAAACTTTGGAACTTTGAAAAGCTGCGAGGGGGTTTCCAGAAACAAGGGAGGAAGAGATTTGAAGTACAAAACTAAATATTAATCAGAATAATAAGTTATAGATATTTAACTAAATAGGATTCACATCCATAAATAATACTCTATCTATTCCCAATTTCAAATCGGATCAGGTGCTACCAAATCTTTGCATTTTGTTTTCGGGGTTTTTTCCTCCCCAGAAAAATGTGGATCTCCAGCCTAGTTTCCGGAAACTGTTGAGACAAGGCTCAAACGTTTTTAGAAGTTCCTGGAAATGTTTAACAGCCCTGGAAACATTTCGGAAACATGAAACGCCTTCTAAAGCCTCTGGAAAGGGTTTCCTTATATCACTTCCCGCCGCTATTACGATCTGGTGTCTGGTGTCTTGGACTATTTTGTTTTTATGAATTCAGCCTCTTGTTCTTAGAGTCCATCTTCTATCTCCATTGTGGATGAAGCTTGTAAGTGATTTTCATTGCACCTGCATCAATGTCTCTGTCTGTTGCCACAAGTTTTTAGTCTTTGACTGACCCGATTAATTGAAATTTAGCATAAATACTTTATTGAAGACTCAAGTACCCCAGAGAAATTTGTTGTGGGAAGATTTTAGTTTGTTGTTTGTGTTTAGAGAATTATTATCTTATCGTTTGCAGGTGACAAGTGCTTTTTGTCGGTGAATTAAAATTTAAGATGAACTATTACAGTACCTGATAGAAAGAGAATTTTTTTTATTTCTTAAAGAGTCTGCATCGAGTCTTCACTTACAAGATTCATTTGATTTTTAGGAGTAAGTATTTTATCTATGTGCCCCACAAAACGTTGTTGTGGAAGGATGTTTTTTTTGTATTTATAGATTTATTATCTTACAGTTTACAGGTGGTTAATTTTTTTTCCTCTGCATTAAGATGGATTATTATAGTGCCATAGAAAGAGCTTTTAGTATTTCTTAAAAAGCCTGCATTAAGTCTATCTAATATTTTGCTCAGTCGTAATTAAAAAAGCAATTGGGATGACTTGCTTTTGTTTGCAGAGGCGGACTAGCTAGGTATACAACTTGATTTTTGTTCATTTAGCAGAAAGCCAGGCTCACATAATTGAGGATGTATCTTGACGAATGCAACATATAGCAACCATAAGATGTTCCTTTAAATGATCGAAAACTATCAGATTTTATAAATAGCTCTGGTCAATATCAGGGAACAGTGCAGGGGTGAAAACCTGCACACCTCTGCGCATTATTGACTTTTGTTTTAGCAGGAACAACCACCCAGTGCTTGACAGCTATGCCCTTGTCCTCTACCTAATTTTTGGAGGAACCAGTGACCGACTGCTATACTATTCAAAATTATCCTTTTCCGAAATTTCCATTTTCATATTCCCATCTGTTCTGTTTATAAAACGCTAAAAATGGAAAAAATATTTGGCTGAGTAATTTTGATGCAATTCTTTTGGGTAGAATTAATGGAACTTCTTCGCAATTCCAATGCATTGTTTACAAAGAACAATGTTAGCAGAGTTCTATGTCGAACTCAAGGTCATCTGGTGCAGAGTTATGATTGATTTATTGTTTGGGACCACATGAGAGTCGGTCGATGAGGTGTCCATAAGATTTTAAAAATTTCTATCCTTATTGCGAGAGCCCCTTATCTAGCATTAAACCATATATTAATGGACAAATTTGTTGGCACCCTAAAATCCATACTAATTTGGATGAGTATGCAGAGGTTTTTGATTGGATGATTCATTATTTTGCGTTTCCATACATGTAGGATTTCCCAGCAAAACGGTGTCTAATTCAGTTTCAATGTATTATTAATTTCAAGGTCATAGCATTGGTACACCGTGGATATGTTGTCAAACTTACAAAGAAAAATGCCATGAATGGCTCCAAGCCAGAGCTATTGTTGATAGTTTGTTAGTGTAGGCCAGCAAATACAATTCTTTCATTATTAAGGCTTTAATTTAAGTTAATGGTGAAGCCAAGAGGTCACGGTGAAGGATTAAAATCCTTACTATCCAAGAGGTCATATTATCTTTTAGTCTTTACCAAGTGTTTTCTTTCAACTCAGGTCAAAATTCTTCCTATCTCAGTGTTCAAGACTTGCTTTTTTACTCTGTTTCTTCAATCTGCAAAATGTATGCTTTTTTACTCTGTTTCTTCTGCAAAATGTATGATGTAATAAAAGTTTTTTGTTTTTTATTTTTATTTTTTCCATATAAAAAATATTTTAAATTTTATACTAAGAATATATTTGTTCTATTCTATTTTAATTTTATATGTTGAGTTATTATATCAGACTGATGATCATTCATGAAGATTGAATTTGAATTTGAGTGGAAAATATCTCAATCATTTCTCCCAACCACTCAAAAACAATCTAATCTAATTAACATATAATATAAAACTTTTAAATTAATTATATAAAATATCCACTTGTTCTAATCCATTCCATTATAAAACTGTTAAATCAATTATATAAAAAATATGCTTGTGCTTGTCCATTCCATTATATATTCAAAATTATTACATCAATGATTATTATACTACCCAAAATAAACCCAACGCAATTGACCTATGATGTAAAAAAGTTAAATCAATCAACCAATTGACCTATGGTGTACAAAAAGTTGAATCAATCAACGAAAAGCAACTTTTCTGACATGTACAGAAAATTGATTAATCAACGAGAGCACTAAAGTTGCTTTAGTGGCACCATAATTGCGACGATGGCTTGTCCAGAAATTCCGCTCTTCTGTCTTTTCTAGTTAGATTACGGGCCCATCATAAAGTTTTAGTTTACAAGGCCATGATAGATCTTCTGTTTTGTCTTTGTTGTAAAGTATATTGGTGTTTTGGAGATTCTTTCAAGTTTATTTAAAACGAGCCATAATTGGTAGAGAAAATTCACCATGGTGGAATATGGTTAAATGGAATTTTATGGCTCTGATTGATTTGGTAGATTGAAGGTTTTTCTGACGTCGTTGTTGTCTCAGAAACCCTCATATTTTATGGGGCATCGTGAAACCATAATTTATTGCCGAATCCGAGTCAGCATCACACCAGAATTCTATTGGAATCATGCCAAAAAAATGCTGTTTTTGTATTGTGTTTAGCCGTCGCCCTGTTTTGTCTGTCAGAACGATGTGAATTGAGCTTTTCGTGCTGAGTGCACAATTGGTATATTTTATGTTTGTTCTCTTTTTTTCTTTTAATTTATATTAGCTGATGCACTTAAAATTTCAGCCATGATTGCACTTTGGACAATGCTTGATCTATGACAGTGGTGGAGTATTGCAAACATCATGGCACTTTTAAGATAATGTTTGATGCACTACGAAGACTGATCAAAGCCTTGAATAAATGACACTTTTAAGATAATGTTTGATGCACTATGAAGACTGATCAAAGCCTTGAATAAGGATTAACAAGTTTGGCATGCACTTAAAATTTCAGCCATGATTGCACTTTGCACAATGCTTGAACTTCTATGACAGTGGTGAGTATGACAAACATCGTGGCACTTTAAGATAATGTTTGACGCAACTATGAAGACTGATCAAAGCCTTGAAGATTGGCAAGTTTGGCATACACTTGGATGGGCCTTGTCAGAGCCAGGATGTCTATTCTGGCAGTACCCCACCTGTAAGTTTGATAATAAATATCATTTTGCCTGAGGATGTGATCGTCAAATATTTAGTATAAGTATTCTCAGCTAAAAATTATAGACTTACCATAACTAAATGTTACTCAAGTTGTGCTGGGAAATTGTACATTTACAAAATTGGAAAAAAAAAACTTGTTACTTATATATTCATATGAGAACATTGCACATTATTTTCAAGATCTGAAGAAAATAAAAAAACTGGTTGCTTTCATGTTCTCAGCAAGATTTCTGACTAGTAATTAAGGCTCACCATCCAAAAATTAATACATTGTGCCAACTTCAAGTTTTCCTTTTACAAAGGGCCCCATAATCTTGACATTCCCTATTTTCTGAGGGCCATATACACCTGATATTCGTTGGTCCATTAGTGCACCTTATCTCCCGTCTTTAAAATACAACAATATCAGTCATTGTCATTTCTTGTTCCCTGTTCTCTCTACTAACATTTGCTACTTTCTGAGGGCCATATACACCTGATATTCATTGGTCCATTAGTGCACCTTATCTCCAGTCTTTAAAATACAACAATATCAATCATTGTCATTTCTTGTTCCCTGTTCTCTCTACTAACATATGCTGTTACAATATCGACAAAATTCTTTATGGCTTCATATAGAAATATTAAATTATTGAATTCTTGGTGTCGTCCTCCTACAACCTTCATTGAAGTTTTGTTATGTGGAAAGAAACTTCTAATAAGAATGTACATAGTGGAGTGAGACATTAGAATGTACCAATCTCATTAGGCAAACTTCACTTCACATAAAACAAGAGCTTCTGTTTGATCGACAAGGATAGAACTATGGATGTGTTTTCTCATTTAATATCTTTACTGGTAACTTTCATTTTTAATACACCTCAACCTTTTTTTTAATGTGTTGGAGAGATTTTATTTGTGTTGGTTTGAATTCAAGGGAAAATTGTCTTTTTGAGATAATATTTTTGTGTTTGTTAGTTATATTTTTTTATTTATTTTAATACAAATGAGTAGTTGGTCTATTAATTTTGAGCTTGGTAGCAGCAAAATAATCGGAATAATTACATTGTTTTTCAATATATTTATTTCTTCAAAGAAGAACTTTAAGAGGTGCCAAAATTTCACATTGAAAGTTTATTGTTGCAAATTTTTGACATACACCAAAAATTGACAAACATACAATCTGAAAACTGACCTAACCAAAACACAAATCTACAAAGAGAATCCATAATAAAAGGGGAGAGTAATCATCTGTCAAGGGTCGATTTAGATCAATCAATAGATTTTTGAGAGGTTGGCTGGGTGCATTAGTTGTAGAACTCTGATATTCATTTGCTTCCATCTGCATTTGTAACTTAGTTAATTGCCTACCCAAAGCATCAATTTCATCATCCTGACCACTAGCCTTAGCTTTGAGAGACTAGAGTTCATCTACGAAGAATATGATTGTGTTTGCTTGTTTATGAAATTTCCATTGCAAATCCAAATTCTCAATGTGTAGATCCTCGTGTTGTTGTGGGTGCTTGTTGCCTACACTGTTGTCACCTACATTCCCTGAGAAGTCTTTTTGAAGTGCCATAGTGCAATTTACAAGAGAAGGGAGCCAATGGTTAGAGTGGGCTTGATGTAGAAGGGTCCAAAGGTCAAAGAAAAGGCTGCAAAAAGAGACAAGAGACCCAACGAATTAGATAAATCCCATGGAGTCGATTGGGAACTGTTGGCCAAGCAGTTAATTAACCAAGAAATATATAAATGAAACTGGATGCAAAGGCACAAGTAAAAACACAATTTTTTACGTGGTAAAACCTTGACAGGGTAAGAAATGATATGGCACTTCGATAAAACACCATAGCAAGGTCCCCCTTCTCTTTTGTTACTAAAAAGCACAATAAGTGGGATGGGTTAATAAGCCATTACATAATATGGATAAAACTAATGTTAAGTCAAAACCAATTTAAAAAGGAGTAAAATGTGATAGATCTCATGGCAAAATCCTTTAATATAACCCGAGTCGAATATTCATCATTAAACATGCTTGTAGAACCCTATGGAAACTTTCCAATATTAAACAAGTTTCTTTAACTCCTAGTGCCATAATGAAACAACATACCAAAACATAATCTACTTTAAACACTAACATTGTAGGCTATGGATACTAATGAGCCAAGACTCCTACCAAGTGTGCCCTTGAAATACATAAAAGATGAAGGTGGTAGATATCCTCACAATATCTTACTTCCCATCACTGAGTTTAAAGTAAAACATAAAATAATTTATTAAATTTAATATACAATTTTTTTTTTTTTAAAGT
>APFE030118517.1:0-14478 GCA_000404065.3 Pinus taeda
GCAGCTGGATCTATGCAATGCAAGCTGTCGCTTCATCTTTCTTTCGTATCATTCGTTTCCCTCACCAAGGGAAGATTATTACTATCGACCAGCTTTCATTCTTCGCTTCCTCTTCGGAAGTAACTATCCCTTTTGTGGAGCATACCTCCAAATTAACTGAGAGCCTGGGTCACGGGCTTTTCAAAGATCCCGCCCTCATGGGTGTTTTTCTAGCCCCGCCTCCGAATGTCGCTTCCGTCAATATGATTTATACTTGCTCTGATCCGTGGATCCTTCCTCCCATCAACCAAGTAGATTCTTGGGGCGTCCAGATGCCGTTGAGTTCTGCCGAACTCAACTACGTCGAAATCGTAGCTGCATCGGCTCCTTCTTCTGAACTTGCTCTTTCAAGCAAGATTTTCCACACGTTTGCTCCATCCTTAGGGCTTGTAGATCAAACTTCTTCGGATCCTTTAAAAGAAACATTTTCTTCCGACGAAGCTATTATTGAGACTATGTCTCTCGAGGAACCTCCTTGGCATGATACCCACCATCGTTCCTCGTTTCTCTCTGTCCCTCAGGATATGCCGACTTGTATCCAGCGGTTTGCTCCTCGTTTCCCATTTCCAATCCTTCAGTCACCTGTTCAAGTTTATCAAGCCTCTTCTGAAGGTAATATGGCAAACATTACGCAAACCCAGCCCTTCAACATCTCTCTCAAACCAGGGATCGTCGAACACATTCACATTGGAGTCACTTGTACTCCAGAGGAGATTCGACTTTATTCAAACCTTTTTCGCGAATTTCGTGATGTTTTTTCTTGGTCCTATGAAGAAATGCCCGGCATTGATCCTAGCGTAGTGGTGCATGAAATCATCACGTACCTAGGTGCTAAGCCTGTTCGTCAACGTTTACGTCTGGTACACCCCCGAAAGGCTGCAGCAATCAAGGCCGAAGTAGAGAAGCTTCTTAAAGCCGATTTTATTTATCCTATCCCGCTCACAGATTGGGTTTCTAATATTGTACCTGTCACTAAGAAACAGGGAACTATCCGCGTTTGTGTCGATTATCGTGATATTAAGCGGGCCTGTCCTAAAGATAATTTCCCCACACCATTCATTGATCAAATTATTGACGAATGTGCGGGAAGCGAGATGTATTCTTTTATGGACGGTTTTTCTGGTTACAACCAGATCAATATTGCTCCCGTTGATCAACACAAGACCGCTTTCATCTGTCCATGGGGTACTTTTGCCTATAAGAAGCTCCCTTTCGGTCTTAAAAATGCCGGCGCTACCTTCCAACGTGCAATGTCCTATGCTTTTCATGACATATGACACATTGTACAGCCATACCTGGATGATCTTCCAGCTCATTCAGCCAAGCGTCAGGACCACCCTACTCACCTTCGCGAGATATTTCTTCGCTGTCGACACTACTGAATCAGACTTAATCCTCACAAGTGTGTCTTCTGTGTAGAATCGGGTCGACTTCTAGGATTTGTCGTCTCCCACGAGGGCATCCGACTGGATCCCCTCAAAGTCGAAGCCATAGTCAATCTTCCTCCCCCTGCTACCTTACAACAATTGCAAGGTAAAGCGAATTTTTTACGTCGTTTAGTTCCAAACTATGCCGAGGTGGCTCAAGGTTTTACACGATTACTTAAAAAAGATGTCCCTTTTCATTGGGATACCATGGCTCAAGAATCTTTTGAACAACTCAAGGGCCTCCTTGTTTCTGCTCCATTGCTTCGCCCTCCAAACTATCATCGTGACTACACCCTGTATTTAGCTGCCGCCGACACCACTATCGGCATGGTTCTTGTTCAAATCGACGACGATGACACTGAGCATGTTATCTATTATCTCAGTAGAAACCTTTTAGATACGGAAGCTCGATATGCTTATGTCGAGAAGTTGGCGTTAGCTGTCGTTTGCACTGTCCAACGTTTCCGTCACTATATTCTGCTGCGCACTACTACTGTGATTTCCGATTGCAACCCCATGACATATATCTTGTCACGCCAGTTGCTGGGGGGCAAGTACTCAAAGTGGATTGTCATCCTCCAAGAGTTTGACTGGATTCGCTACCGCCAAGTCAAAGAAATCGCTCGTTTTTGCTGAGTTAATTTTCTCTTTGCCATCTTCTTCTTCGCCCTCTCATACAGAGGATCAAATTCCAGATGAGACTTTGTTTCTCATCAGCACCCTCGACCCCTGGTACGGTGACATCATTATATATCTGCAAATGTCCTCCTTTCGCCTGGGCATGTCTAAAGACGCTCAGCGAAGGATTCGTCATCAATCTCAACCATATCGTATCATTGGGGATACCTTATATCGCCTCGGCACCGACGTTGTTCTCCGTCGTTGTCTTACTCGCGAGGAAGCGGAGTGAGTCTTGAATGACTACCACTCAAGTGCTTGTGGTGGTCACATGTCCGGATATGCAACTGCCCAAAAAATCCTCCGTGTTGGCTACTTTTGGCCCTCTATCTTTAAGGATTTCATTCTTGCTGTCCGTTCCTATCATGAGTGCCAGATATTCCAGCAGAAGATGCGAGCTCCCCCCGCTCCTTTGCACCCTTTTGTTACCGTCGGCCCTTTTGCAAAATGGGGCATTGATTATGTGACCTGTAACCCTCGCTCGGCCGGGGGGCATGGGTTTATCATCGTTGCCATCGATTACTTTACTAAATGGGCCGAGGCGATGCCTACACTGACTGAAGACGGTCACACAGCAGCGCAATTTTTATTCAACCACGTTATTTCGCGTTTCGGTGTCCCTCAAGCCATCGTCACTGATCACGGAAAGCATTTCCGGAATCATATGATGACGGAACTAACAACCCAGTTAGGCTTAAAGCACGATAGTTCTACTCCGTATTACCCTCAGTCCAATGGCCAAGTTGAAGCGATCAATAAGGTTTTGGTTACAATGCTTCAGCGTACCGTTGGCATGCACAAGTCTAACTAGCATTTGATGTTGTTCCCTGCTTTGTGGGCTTACCGAACCTCCGTGAAGGATGCCACTGGTTTCACTCCATTTCAACTAGTCTATGGACTAGAGGCTACCCTTCCAATCAAGTGTGAAATCCCTTCGTTAAGATTAGCTGTCGAGCTACTTCCCAACACCACCCCATTAGAAGAACGTCTCCTTTATCTGGAATGGATAGATGAGACTCGTCGCCTAGCCTCTTTGGCCATCGAAACACAGAAGAAGCGAGTCAAATCTCACTTTGACCAGACTGTACATCCACGTTCTTTTGTCGAGGGAGACTTAGTTCTGCTATACGATCAGGAAAACGATAAGCTAGGAGCAGGAAAGCTCGAATCTATGTGGCTAGGCCTATTACGCAGTAATTTGTCATCGTTGGTCACCGTCCCTGCTACCCTTTCTTTCGCACATTGGAGGACGCAGTTATAGACCTGTGACCAATGACACAACTTAAAAACACTTGCATTGGATTCTCCTAAGTATGAACTTCAAAATCCCTGAAGACATCTTTTGAAGATTAGCCCTAAAAAGTGCCCTTTTTCCATTAGCGTGGGTCCACAGTGTCTTACCCACGCCAATGACTCAGTTCCTCCAAAGAGGGCGCGCCCATGGACGCTCTGTCACAGAACAAAGCCCGCGCCACCCAAATTTGGTCATGATTTTTGGCCAGCACGCACTGAAGTGTTTTTTCCTCCATTGCTCATGCAGTTCTCTGGGGAAAAATATCATGGAAGTGGTCGAGTGTTGTCTTTTTATCCATGACAACCAAGTTCAGTGGCTATTCTGGGACAATTCCAAATCTTCAGTAGGTGTCTGGATACAATGCATATTTCCTCCTCCTCCATCTATAAATGACTGTCACCCTGCATTAAACCAACTAGTTTTTCTATAGCTAAGGTGAGTGCTGAGATTATGCTGGATTGATAGTGAGAATTGAGAGCTATAGAGGAGTTATGCTGCCAAAATATTGAGAGAGAAGAGGTCACTTTGCAAGGCGTATTTAGCTGCTGGCCCAGTCAGGGGAGGTTCAACGTCAGGACCCTTTGGTTGTAACCTTTCTCTGTTTTTATTTGATTAATGAACGAATATCATTATGGTTCCACTCATGTGTCTTCTGATGATATTTGAGTTATATCTTGTCTGACCGATATATAATTGCATATACTGGATTTTACGCTTGTGTTTGTATTGTTCTTTGCTTGTGCAGGTGTCCGTTTACGTGGAGCATAAGGATTGTGACCAGCCAAGGCTAAAGGACGGGAGCGACGTTCCTTCTACAACAAATAGCGTTGGATTCCAGGTAGATCATTTTGATCGATCTTTGATTTATGCAATTAGGAACCTGCGTGTAGCGTGTGTGATTGTTGCTAGACCCGTGTCGGGCTAGTGGGATCGCCTCTGTCCGCAGAGGGGATTTACCAGTTCAACACCCCCTCCTGCACACGTTCGCCGCCCCCACCCGCCACCCCACATAGATCAATCCACCCCGTGGGCGTTCTTCGATGGCGCAGCAAATCAACAGAGCTGTGGAGGCGGTATCATTATACACAAAACGAACCAGCATTACTATAGAATCAAAGCAGGACTGGGCACTGGCTCAAACAATTATGCCGAGCTTATTACACTCAGACACCTCCTCCACTTCGCAATGAGCCATAATATCACTTGAATAAACATATTTGGGGATTCAAAAATCATCATTAACTGGTTCAACAACATTTCAATCTATCACATACACACACTCAACATTATTTTGCATGAGATTCAGGAATTCAAATCTGCATTTAACAACATCTCATGTTCGCACATCTACAGGGAACATAACGAGAGTGCTGACAGATTATCCAAGGAGGCCACGGTAATGGACAGAGGAGTATGGGAAGTCACCGAAGTTCATGGACGACAGGAATTCAAATATTATCACCGTCCATACATAGATCCGAGATACCAGCAAGCACCAAAGCAATAACTTTATGAACTTTTTGATTGATTTAAACAGTATTTATGTAAATAACTAGAACATATAGAGCAGCAAGCGAGCCAATATGGCTTTTTTGTAAATCTTTTTGCAAAGTGAAAGATGACCCTGCGTGGAACATCTCAAGTTTGAACTGACTTCTATTTTTTGAAGGCTAATAGGCACACTGTTACACAGTGACCTCAAGCATATACATAGCGATATCAATGTAATTTTCAAATCATAATGAAAGTTACAGATTTTTCCAGTGGAAAAAAAAAAGAGAAGAGTAAAGCTCAAGCGTCATGGCAGTAAGTGCATATATTTTTGCTTTGGGCATTTGCAATCGCCTTTTTACTCAGTCCGGCGGCAAGAAAGGAAAAATAAAGCAATACTAGGGTCCCAGTTAAAGCATCCTTTACCGACTCGAACACAGAGAAAAATTCCCTGAGATTTGTGATAGTGGAGATCTACTAAACAATTATGTGAGCACAAGATTGTCAGGACCTTACAGAAATATATCTAGATTTTAACTTCACGGAAGGCCAAACAAAAATGCCGATGTCATTTGAAATCCGGTCGCAGTTATCCCCAGTCTCAAGCAGTAAACCAAACGTTCAAAGAGATCAACCACCAGATCATATATTGAGGTTGAAGCAGAATATGAAGCAAGGGAGATGAAGAAGCCAGTGTTCAATACACAGCCTCATCGAACCATGTCAGAAGCCAGCGTTCAATACGCAGCCTCATCGAATGTTCACCATGCTTCTTCTGCGCATACCATGATAGTTTAACGCATGTTAGGCAGAAGGCAGTGGACAGAGGACAGAGGACAAAGGAGTTACAAGGCACGCCAGAAAAAGAACCTGGGACCTGTGCTCTGATACCATGTCAGGCCAAGAGTAACTCCAGAAAAATTGATACGATACTTTCATTAGGTAGCTATTGTTATATACACATGAATGTGATTGATCAGTGCATCTTCTTGATGACTGTTCACATTCCAGAAGATTAGGTGTCAACAGAATCTACGTGATATCACCACCCTAACTCACTCTACTAACTGTTGTTAGATGTGTTGCAATGTTTGGTTTGCTTGATACTTATTTTGATTTCAGATTCACCTCAGGTACATAACTTTTCAATTTTGTCATTATTCACTCATTGTTATATTGTTGGAGGCATTTGATCTCAATAAGCATTAATATAGGTAAGAAATTATCCTTGTTCTTGACTGCTTAGGGGCAACAAATCACACTGAGTTTTAT
The DNA here is from genome assembly GCA_000404065.3 of Pinus taeda. Taxonomy (NCBI): domain Eukaryota; kingdom Viridiplantae; phylum Streptophyta; class Pinopsida; order Pinales; family Pinaceae; genus Pinus; species Pinus taeda. The sequence goes on from APFE030118517.1 coordinate 6,202, forward strand.
GTGTGCCAATCAACTTTGATTATTTACAGATTTATGGGTTTGTTGGCAGCATACAACACCTAGGGGACCCCCTTGAGACTGGAAAAGGGAATTTCTAAACCAGTGGGTCTGTTATTCATTTGGAAATGCTTCTTTAACCAAACAATGAATCTACCTGACACTAGAATTTTCTCTTTGAAAGGATATTCTTTGCTATTATAGTAGTCTAATATTGAGTTGCAAGGGTCAGATTTGAGGTTATAGTGGCAATGAAATTGGTTTCTAAATCGGTAAATCAATAATGAAATTGGCTGTAATGGCTTTAATTTACCCTTGTTTCTCAACAAAAATAACATTATTCATTATTCAACAAAAATGGTAACATTATTCAACAAAAACATACCTGTATGTCTCCAGCAACTGATGAATAGAATGAATGTAACACTGTGCACACACTCTATTTGTATGTCTCCAGCCGTTGATCAATAGAATGAATGTAACAGTGTGCACACACTCAGTTTGTATGTTTCCAACAACTTCTGAATAGAATGAATGTAACAATGTCTGAACACTTTGATTACATGTCTCCAATAGCTGATGAGCAGAATGAATGTTTGAAATGAAAATGAGTAAGAGTTGATGTTTTATAGTTTTTTCATATAGAATTTAATTGGTAGGGAAGATTGGCATAGATTTCCATCTCCCAAATTCAAATGTGTGGTCTGGATTGATTTGTACATAATCAAATGGTTGATAATCTTTGATGGTTGATCCATGTGCTTTCCTATTTTTAATTTCCGAATTGAAAAGGTTGGTGTGTTTAACACTTGAATTTAAAGGATTGGTGTCATTTATTGCATCCTCTGAACTAATTCCTGAATTTAATGTTGTCATTTATTGTCTTCAATAGATTGAATGGTTAAATACACATGTACATATGATTGACACACATTTCACCTATTCTTGTATAGGTATTACTGAGCAATGGGATGTGTTGCTCAAGTCGAAATATGTAGGTGACTGTTTGATGGGATAGGTGTACTCCTGAATATAATTCAATAGAATGTTTTGTAGTGCATTTTGACTTATTTGGTAATTCAGAGCTGGAGATATTTGGGACATTATGTCTTGTTAACATGTAATGTTAAGGTTTGGTATTTGACACTTGTTGGCCCAATCAATATGTGGGCCCACTTTGGACTAAACTACATAACTTATATAACTTAATATAAACTATTTATGTGCATATTTTTTATGATTTATGAATATGTTTTGATGGATGTGTGGGACCAGTACTATAACTAGTATTGGTCCCTGCACAACAATAGAAGGCTCTCCCCTATATATATAATAAAAATGATTGTTTAATTTGAATCATTTTTTATTTGGCTAGTAGAATTTGGTGACACAATGTCAATGGAAGATATCCGAGGTGGTTGGGAGGGTTTAATGATAACCTCCCCACTCGAGTTCCAGTCTCATGACGCGATTATGTTGTATATGTCTGATGACACGAGTATGTTGTATATGTCTGATGTATGTGCCGCTCTGCGAATTAAGCCGGAGGCAGGTTTCTTCTAGGGTTCCGCACCCCTTTTGAAAAAAGAATTTGATGACATTGGAAATCAGAGTTATCATTTATTCAAAACTTTAACTACATTTCCCATAATTTAAATCATCCGTGCAACATTTAGTCAATGTAAAATAAAATCAATGTAAATAGAGTCTATCTAACACAAGCAACATGTATGGTTATTGATGTGTTTTGCTTAATATTTATATTTTAAATTTATTATTATATATTTTTGTTTCTAAAACTTTATTGGATGTATTTATAGTAATAAATGAGTATACCATAAAAATGTTTTTTGTTTAATATTTATTTTTCCTAGGACATAAGGAAATAAGTTAACACCCAAGATTCAGAGGTATCTGGGAGGAGTGAAAACCTACCTCCTTACGGACCACCAGCAAGTGATTCCAAGTGGCATGATTTTCTTTGAATAATGGCGATGACTCACCCTACATTCGTGGATAGCAACAAGTGATGGTTGTCCCCATCGCTGATTTGACAACTAAGTTATGATATGTTTTCTCACCATGAAAAATAATAAATGATGATGATAATAATGATGACAATGCTATTGTCAATTGAGAGCAATATTGATTTATTGAATCTTAAATAAATAAATAAAAGGTTAATTATTTAATTTTACTATGTTACTTTTAAGTTAAATAGCTTGTAATAAGATTACTAAATTCACTTTAGTTCCCATAGGTTAACACTTTATAAATATCAATAACATTACAAATGTTTGAAAGTGAAATCTAATCTTTTATGTAGGTTGTGCATTCAGATAGAAAATGTTGTTTATCTTGCTTGTTAAAATGGTGAACTTTTACAAATTCAGTATTCTTAGGGTATTTTGGGTCTTGTCTACCTCCCAACTTCAGTGTGAAGTTCATAGGAGTTTGTTCTTATTTTTACAAATATTTATATTTTTCTAAGTTAGCAACAATATAAAGAGAATTTTGATCTCCTTAAAGTTAATGCCCTTTGTAGTGAACTCATTTTATTTTAGATCTCATTGTAACACCTTAGGGTTTTTGTTTGTTTGATTTTTTAACAATATTATATCTAATAGTGTTAATATTCTAAAGGGGATCCTCTTCTATTGACCCTCGATAAGAAAGTCAAGGAACATCTCAAGTACACCCTCTCCTAAGTCTCAATTGACTTTTACTTATATTTGAAGTCATTATTGGAAGCCTTTATTTCTTCATGTTAGCCAACTTAAACAATAAGTACTTTACCATAGCCTAAGTCCCCATGGGTGAGAGACTGACCTTTAAACAAAGGATAGGGCAAGTCATATTGCTTTCAATCCTGAGATTTTGTATTGTAAAACACTTATAGATTTAGTATATTTTCCTCAAAGTCTACACAAGCATACACAATCATTAAGATAGCAAACACGTCAAAAAGAAACTTCTTATTTTTTCCCTAAACTAGAATTAAAATTCTCTACAATTATTTTTAGTGTGTGTTTTAAGGCCCTTTCTCAACCACAAGAAAAAAAAAAAAGAAAAAAAAAAAAGTCTTTGAAATATGCTCAAGTTAAAAATATGGAGGGAAGGTGCTTTCAGAAATTAGGGATTCCCTTTGTACTTTGCCATCAAGCATAAAAGCTAATGTCTAAGTGCAAAGCTATGAAATGACTTCATGCCTTGTCCTACAACTTTACAACTCATATTCCAGATAATTTAACGGAGGTGGGGCCCATCACACTTATTTGTTTCCCCTTGCTTTTCCCATCCCCCATAATTTGCAATGCTTGAAAGTGTCTAATATACATGGGGCAAGAGAAAGATCTCACCATCTCATCTCTGCAAGCTATAATTTGCATCACCTTTGGCAAATGGAGCATGGACCCCACTCATGCATAAGATGTTTTTCACTTGGTTGCTTTCTATACACACAGGTCATACCAAAAGGAACCCAACTAGACCAAAGTTTTGAAAACAAGAATCGAAGTTAGTGGACAAGTACAATATGAATCAAGGAATCAATGAAAGAACAAGTAATAGTGTACTTCTACCTTGTCCTTTGGTAATTAGAAGTTTGGATCATATTATTGCATCGTAAGTATTGCATTGGGGATTGTTTAAGTGCTTAGAATTGGGTCTAACATTATATGAATTTAAAGCATAAAAATGATATCCCCCAAGCAAAAGAGTGAACCTTCCATTAGCAAAATGGAAAAATACTTGCCTAATGTTTGTTTGTTTGTTTGTTTTGTTTTTTCAACTTAAGCTTTTTATTATCATGAATTGGCTGTCATATGTCACCCTTTAGCTAAGCAACTACAAGTTAACAAATATCAAGAAACATTGGAGTAGTAGGATTAATATTTTCCAACAATTGATCAAAAGTTGTGATGTTATTGAAGAAAGGAGGTCTTGGGACTTCTATGAAGTGATAGAATCTATGTAAAATTCAAAAGGTCTAGTTGTACTCTAGAATGATAAAACATGTTCCAAGGGATAATTTAAGGCTAAATTGATGGGAATGAAAATTGTTTTGGGATTAGAGTTTTGTATCTCACTCTAGTATCAAAATTCAAGTGAAGAAAAATAGTTGACTTTGTCATGGATAGCATGGAATGTGGTACTAGACTTGGGGAGTAATTTTCTTTTGAATGTCGTTTTGAAGGGGAAACAATTATACTAAAAGTGAAATTAGAGATTATGATGGGTCCCCTTAATGAGTATATTGTGACTTAGGTGAACCAAGTTATTGCAACTACCAAGGGTAATAAAATTATGAACAATTTATGCTAGTTAGTTACTAACAACCTTAACATTTTCACCTTCAACTATTTATTGAAGTTTTGATGGTAAGATAGGGGTTTGGATCCTAACAGTCCCACCTCCAAAAAAAAAATCGAAGTAAAGCCATTCTTGTCTCCCCATATTCATTTTGCACTATTATACTCTCATGTTTATACAACCTCCATTGGTTGCGTTACCAAGAATGGTGAACTATGACTAGTATCTCTCTTTATTTTCTAGATATGGATTTCCTTCTTATTTTAGGATTATTAAACCTCAATATCTACCTTGGAAGGTAAAATTATTGTTTTATATCTTATTTTATTATATTTAGCCATTGAAATCATTGTAGTGCTATAGAGCAAAGACTATTTTAGAGTTTAAAGCAACTCTAATTAATTGTGTTATCAGTTTTTTAAGCTTTTTGTAAAGGTATCCAATAATGCATGGTTTTTATGACTCCATCTTTGAAATCCATGAAGCAAATTCTTAAGCATATATTCTTTTTCATATCCATTTGATATGGAAATTTTAAATATTTAAAAGTTTCCTTTGAAAGACATGCATCATCTTTATTTTCACTTCTTATGTCAAAGTCTCAAATGACTCTCTTACTTGCATGAAATACTAGAGAAAATGATATTTAGAATTGAGTAGTTTAATTGCTTGTTGTGTTTTCTTCACGCATTTATTTTATAAAATAAAGATTCTCAAAGAGCTCGCCTAGTCCACTTCAAAGGTAGTAAGTTTGTCTAGATTTTGTAAAAGATGTAGATTCAAAGCTCATCATACTCTTATTGGGGAATAAGTTGCTTCTCCCACCTTCCTCCTGCCCTCTTGACCCTTCCACCCCCACCCTTACAAGAAACATTAGTATAATGAAATGGAAGAAGTGCATCAGCACATTCATCATCATGTTTGTCATATTAAAAATACGTATTATGGATAATATTGTAAAAAGTGATAACATGTGAATCAACAAACCTTGTATTTATAAAACCCAAATTACTAGACGAAATAATATGTAATAACTAATTTGAATAATGCTCCACAAGACCGTGGCACATAATAATTCAAATAAGCAATGCCTTGTTCTTACTCTTGAGTAGGACCTTTGAGGAAAGACTAATTGGTTTTATTTGTTTTCAAGTAAGTTTAGGCCTCTAATAATTACAATCCACCAAGAACTCATCTTCAACAAACAAAAAAATATTTAAACTATATAGAGATATAATTTTACAATACTAGGCATGGACCTTTCCTTGTCATTATTTTTCCAACAAATATACATTTTGCACCTTTGCATAAATTCTTTAAACCATTGGTGATTCCTGCAACATTCCCATGTATGCATGGACAACTTTCTACATATACATAACCTTTTAAGTCTCCATATGAATTCAAGATAATATTGTAGTCAAACGTAGAATAGTTGTATGATCCCAACTTGCCATGATTATTTCATTTATAAAATGGTCCACCAAAATGTATTAATTTAATCTCTCCCTAATAAGGAATGTGCACATGTGACATGAAATATAGGCCTAATTTTGCTTCTAGAATTTTATAGGGGGTAATTGTGAAACCATAATTACATTATTGGAAAGCCTCTTATATAGTGAGAAGTGTGCTTGAAGTAGGCCATGCACCATATATGGATCTATTATATGACTTTTTAAATAATGGCATTGGGTCACATGGGTGTTCTACATTGACACCAAAACCTTCCAAAGGATAGGATCAACATTCAAACTAGTAAGAGGCTTGGATTATTTATGCACTTAAGAGATTTTCCCCTCCCAATGACTTAACCATCACTTGCACTCTTGAAATCCAAAGAATCTTTGAAATAAACAAATCTTTGGATGGTTATAATTCTTCTTTAATCAGATGAGACTTTGAGGAAAGGATGACTTTGTGTGCACTCAATAGGAGCTACGAGGTTTGCAATAATAAGAAGGGAAATTTTCCAACAACCATACGCAATTATTTCGTTTGGTAACGTTTGATTAGAGTACCTTGTCTACAGTTCTTCAATGCTTTACATTTGGAACAACCACACACAACAATTGCTCCATAGTAAAACTATAAAAAAATCATTTCCATTTATTTCTTAAGTTATTACTCTAATAGAAGTTGTTATCTCATAATTTGTAAGAAAAGTTGAACTGAAGGCACATTAGGGTTTGAATAGGGTCTTTTGCACATACGTATTAATGTTACAAATGTTTGATGTTTGTTTCCAATATGAGGATGAATTGTGTCATAACCAGAAGATAGGAAACTATCACTAGTTTCATGCAAAATCATATACATTTACACAATTGCATTAATAACATAATTGATCATCACAAATCACATACCTCAATTTATTCATTTACATACATTCATTTCAATACTTTATCTTGAAATATCAAGAGAGATTGTTGGAGTTGGATTCAGAATTTGTATATAATAAGTATAATAAACATGAAAATTTAAATATGCACATGTCGTATTGAATCAAATATTATAACCCCAGTAAATATATGAAATTACACCTTGAATAGAGGATGAATGAGTAAGTTGCTTAAGACTCATACTAGAGGGATAATTACTTAACATCAATCATAGATTGTACATCTCCTCTAAATATGAAACAATAAAAGTTTATTGTTGTTGTTGTTTTTTTTTTTTTTTTTGCATTAAGGCATTTATGAAATTTAGGTTTTTGCTAGATGAACTTATCGAGCTATACTTTGAATCAAATGAAGACAAAGAAGTTGTTGAACCCACCATTATTTTATAAAATATGGTAACAACATGGGAAACTAGTTAATTAAAACAATGAAAGGGGGTTATTATATAGGTTAGGGTCAATGGGGTGGTGGTGCAGTTGGTTAGCATGTAGGTCTTATCTTAAATTGAGAAATCCTAAGGTCGACAGTTCGAGCCTCTCTCGCACCAATAAATATTGTTTTGGGGTGGCAAGTTGAGAAGCGGTGGGGGCGGGGGGCTCTATGGTCCTAGAGGACATTTAGAAATCAAATATTCTTAGAGCCTAGTAAAAATTTCCAATAACCAAGCTAAAATGTATCCCCTTCTTCAAGGAGTAAATATGGCCTTATATTTTCCCATCAACTCCCTTTTTATTGTAGAAGAATCTAATAATATAATTCAACAACTTACCCTAAGAATTGCTCCCATGGAATCCAATTTGAAATTCCTTCACGACAAAATCATGGCAAGGATATCCTCTTTCAAAGAATTTGAGTCTCACATGTGCTCAAGGAATTAAACACCACAATATATAATCTATCCAACCATGGTATATCCTTAGCACCTAGCACCTTCAGAGTAATGGAACCATGAGAGAACCTTTTATTCCTTAATCATAACAATAAACAGTGACAACCATAGTAAAGTAAAGGCAAACTCTACATGTTTGAAAGTTGACATTAACTCAATGTATGTGAATTTTAAAGAGGCACACGAAAAATTAAGGTGTATTAGGCTAAGGGTAATTTAACAATTAATGGGTTAATTGGGTTAACGATTATGTGGGTGGTTGTATTAGGCTAAGGGTAGCTTAACAAGTAATGGGTTAATCAAAACTAACAAAAAAATATAAGATCCTAAATTTATTGATAATTTATTATTGTTAAATATAACAATAATATTGCAATAATAAATAATAAGAACTTATAAATATTTAATTAATGATATCGTTACCTTAAGATTAATAAAAATATGATAATTAAATAATAATAGATTAATAATAGTCCCCAAGGGGTAGCTCAATTGGTGATCGTCGTGATATGAAGTCTTTGTGATGTAAGTGGTATGTGGTTCAAATCCCCCCTAACTAGCAGTGTGGGCCATGTGTTACGACATGTATGGGTTCACCTAGAGATATAGTGGTAGTGGGTTGAATCGACCCATTGTCATGTGAATATGAGCTTGACCGAGTTGTCGATTCCTCTCTCT
>APFE030118517.1:20512-41915 GCA_000404065.3 Pinus taeda
ACCTCCCTCTCTCTCCCTCTCCTACTCCATCTATCCTTCCCTCCCTCTCTCCACTCTCTCGCATCCTCTGTGTGTGTGTGTGTTACTATATCCCTCCCTCTCTCCTCTCTCCTGCTCTACTCCATTCTCTCCATCTCTCTGTAATATTCCTAGTAGAAATTTTACAATGATAACAAAGACATGCAAAAATAAATAACACAAAAATTTTCAGAAATGCATACACTCAAACCAGAAATTTCTGCAAATCCCCAAACTGGCCAAATTGTATTAATAATATCTGTTGTGGTACAAATTAGTTGGAGAAATTGCACTTGGGATTGCACAAGGCAAGCTACAAGCACCAAGTGATGAGTATGAGAAAGCCAAATAGTTGCAATAATCAACACCTCCAGAAAACTATGTTACTACTCCAAAATTGTACTGCTGCTTGACTTCGCCCCCTGATTTTCCCAGCCTAGAGTGCCCAGAAAATTCTATAAAATTGGGAGAGTACTCCTTGCCCAAAACCTAGAAAAACCCATAAGGGATTCCCTTAATTCCAACTTTTGAAATTTGACCCTTCATAGCTTGGTGCTCCATGAAATTCGAATTCTATTACTATGGCTACTCCTGTCAATCTCTTCTCTCCAAACTCTAGCAATCCTCCTCAAATTACCCTCCCAATGATTTCCCAACACCTCAGCTCCAAACTCCCCCGGATGATGCTACCGCAAAAGAGTTTCACTCCAATGACTGCACGGTCATGGAGGAGATGATGCAATCCTATGTATGATAAAGTGAGAGCTGCGTGTAGGTTGGTCCTCTTGGCTGTAGTTTCCCCCCACGCTCATGAAAATTATCAAAGAACACTCCTGTAGCTTCTTCGCTCAATTCCCCAACAACCCAACTCCACAAACAACCAGTGAATCCTCCCTCTATGTAGTGGTGGCTCCCAGACTATGTGCTCTACTTCAGAAATGCATGGGACTTGTAGAGTATGCCTCTTCCAGTCTCAGTGGTGAAGGAAAGCCTTCCTAGGGTGGCACTCGAAGTCCATCGAAGAGAGGTTGAGTTTCTCTCCTTGAGAAGATCTTGTGCTAAACAACACAATATTGGCTCAATTGAACATCTAAGGCAAATTCAATTTTCAAATAGACAAAAGACCCCTAATGCTCCCTCATTCCTTCCTTTTATAATTGTTGGCCATGCATTCCTTGTGGGTCCCTAGTCCCTCCATCAATTCGATTTGCCTCAATAAATTCAAATTCTTTCTTCCCCAAGTGTGTACTTTATGTGGGCCCCATATTCCACTATCAATTTAGTCTTTCATTTTCTCTAATGTTGGTGGCCTCCATCTCCCCAAAACTTAAGTGGGGACTCCCTCCACCCACTTTTCCTAAGTTTACATGCCAAAATATTTCCCAACACCCAATTGCAAAAGAGGAATTCATCTTAGAAAAAATAATTTAATTGGGGACATTACAGTCCTCCCCACAAAAAACTGCTTGTCCTCAAGCAATGCTTGAACAAGAGCCCTCTCGATAGACTGAACCCAACAGTCTCTGCACACAATACCGGGGTCTCAAATGTACCACTCAGCCATCCCTGATCCCTGACTCGTCCTGCCAGGATCCCAAGCCATCCTGATCAACATGAGGCATCCATTGCTCCACTTGTTGTCCAACTCAGCATAGGCACCAGACAACCCCTGCATACTACCACTAAGTAGAGCGTCATGGTAGTACAAATCTTGATCATCTCGTTGTGAAACTGCTCTACCAAATAGTCTCTCTTGTGCACTTTAGGAGTAGACCCTTGAAGATGCAATCCAATCCTTGTGGGATGGAATCCTCGCCTGCCTGCGCTTCCCCTGATCTGCTCTTGTTGATCACCCTGCCACATTGGTGAAGTTAGCCACACCACCAACAAGTCACTAAAACCCAATGGAAGATATGGATGACCTTACCCTATAGAAACCTGCTCACCTCCACGGGTAGTTGAACTGCTAAGCCCTGCTAGGCCAAAATCCCAAGCTAGTCCAAAGGGGGTGCCACCATGATGTCAATGTGTCACTCTAATCATGACGGTTTGCCCATCACGTGCAAGTTGTATCCCCCTCTCTTGGGACCTGATGGGAAAATATCTATGGAGTCCCAATGCATTTGGCCCAAGAATCCCCACGATGTCATGACCTACCCATCCAACACTCACTCCGATTTGTAGCAACAATGAGAAAAACTAGTCTTGCCATGTGACAAAGGCCTCAATGCTCCCTCGTATGTCAAACCAAGTGGGAGTTGGGTCATCCTCTGTCCTGATCCTGCTCATCATGAAACAAAGTGTTCAATCAACTACCCAGATCCATGGATCCCACAACTAGAATGGTTGCAGCATAGTCCTGACATCACATCACAAGCCCCTGCCTGCAATCAATATATGGCCTCCTTACATCACGAACCAATTTGGTGCATACAAACTTGCCCTGCATCGGCCATACCACAGAGTGGGATCTATCATCCTGCCTCCTGAAAGCGCTCCCCAACACCGCCTAAAGTCTAAACATTCAGCTGCATGTAAGGTCCACAAATTGTTGTGGATGCTCTTGAGACACCTTAGAATGTCTCACCTAAAGGGGGTCATGCCTTTCCCTGAGTGTGGGCTCAAGTGCAGTGCAAGTGTTACCTCTACAAAAGATTGGACTACCCCCAAGCCTGCATCCACCAACCCGCGCCTTGCTCATATGCCACAGTTGGAAAGCCTCTCTCCTGATGCATCATGCCCCATCCAACTGTCTCAGATGAACCTCCTGAGTTTTGTTGCTCGCAATGAGAGAATCAAGGAATGGTATCAAAGTCCCCGACATCAGTGTGCAATGACGATGAGTGATAAAGGGGAGCTCATGGTCGACCCTATGATCAACTTGCTCTCAAAATTTGAGTGTGCCAAACCCAATGGATTTCCTGATGCCCTCATCAGGAGGTCTCTCTGGTGAAAAGACCTCAATAAATTGTTGTGCATCATCATGCTCTGATGCACCCAAATACACACCCCAACACTCCAATACATAGCCCTGAACTCCGTGGCGCAACTTCATGCACCACTAGATATCAACGCTCAGTGCCATTCCACCATGTACCATAGGCCATCCCATATGTGCTCATGCATCCACCACTCTGCTAGTACATCCACCACGATGTGATCTACACCTTCTCATTTTCTCAGGTACACCTATGTGGCTCAACTCCTAACGTGCAATCGGGACTAACGCTACCACATTGAACCTCGATAGCTCTAGTGCCCAATACATCAATGAGAAAGCATTATCTCCATATGATGCCCTATCTGGTGGCCTGTTGATGCCACCTCCTCCTACCAACTCATGCCAGAGTAGTCTAACCATGCTACGATCCCATGTCAACCCAACATGCCATGACAACTCATGAAATCTGCCTGCTCCTCTGCCAATCCATCTTGTCACTAGTGTTTTCAGGAACTCTGAAGGGGATATAAAAAGGTGCGTGCACCCAACCACCGAGTCCATCATGTAGCTACTACCATGATCTACTGACTCCATGATGTGATGGAGAATCCCACTTGGATCCCAACAACATTCTGGCCCTCGAGCTCCTCTGGTAATCCACAACCTCCGCTGAGTTGTGTCCATGGATGCATCTAACCTCCTAGCCAGCTCCACCAGATACCAACTCAATATCTCTCGTCATCCAACCCTAAGGGAAGGATTGAGAGCATAAACTCTCATACATGGAACTAACCCTCCATCCTGCCAAGGATGTACCCTGCACAACTCATGCCGCCTCATCTCACCATCCTGGTCAACACATAAAATATGTCGAGGTGACTTTGCCTCTTCCTCTCCAATGTGTAATGGTAACCTGCTAGTGCTATTGGCCTGTAATGTCTGAGTAGGATTGCCCTATCACTCCAGTGTGCACTCCAACTGAACCATTAGGGAACCCAATCATTCCCCAACATGAGTCAGTTTAGTCGCTGACTCAACACAAATTTCTCTCATTCCCTCCAACTCCTCGTTCTGTTGTAGAATGGCCTCTCGCACTGTCATGGCCTTCTTTCTCAACACTAGAAGGCTAGCATGGAACTAATGAAACTGTGGAGGATGGTTATCCTTTGTAAAACCGGTCGTCGCTCTGGACCGCTCTGTCTCTTCTGGTACCTCCTCAATGACAATTGTGCCTCCAAGCACCTCATCAACTTGTTGTGGGCGAGCATCGTCTAGAAACTTTGTCATAGCACTGGGTACCTCATCAACTATTGGCATCTCATCAATAGATGGTCCTCTGAGTGTATGCTCTACTCCCTCAGTCGATGTGTCAGTTGGAGTTACCAAAGAGGCCTCCAACAATGATGACTCCTGCGCCACACCAGGTATATCAATGTGCCCCTCACCATCCTACGTGTTCTCTTGCTCAACCTCCTCCTCGAGCTTTTGACATCTAAAGCTTGGTCTCTTGGTCTCATCCTCTAGCTTTCCTCATCCTATCCACTCCCTTTGAGGGGGTCTGGTGTCCTTTCGGTCAAATCTCTCCTTGAGCCACTGTGTGAACTCTTTGTAGGATGTGATACATACATGAACCAAAGGGATCAACCTTCGGTACTACCATTCCATGCATCTCCATCAAAGTGAAAAGTAGCATGTCTAACAACGTCTGCCTCCCTCATGGGGTTTAGCCAGAAATATGTTTCCAATTCTTGTACCCATTTTCTGACAGAACTCCTAGCTGAACCATCAAAGTGGGTGAGGGTCATTTTTCCCTCAATGATACTCACTCTCCCTTGAGTCATGGGTTTGTCTATATTTCACCCATCACAGTTCATACATGCCCAAACCTTCCATGATCTTGTTGGATACTCCACAATTGCCAAAGATAATGCTCTCATACCACTGTAATATTCCTAGTAGAAATTTTACAATGATAACAAAGACATGCACAAATAAATAACACAGAAAATTTCAGAAATGCATTTACACAAACCAGAATTTTTGCTAATCCCCAAACTGGTCAAATTTCATTGACAATACATGTTGTGGTACAAATTAGCTGGAGAAATTGCACTTGGGCTTGCACAACTCAAGCTACAAGCACCAGGTGATGAGTACGAGAAAGCCAAATAACTGCAATAAGCAACACCTCCAGAAAACCGTGATGTTGCTCCAAAATTACACTGCTGCTTGACTTTGCCCCTTGATTTTCCCAATCTAGAGTGACTAGAAAATTCTATAAATTGGGAGAGTACTCCTTGCCCAAAACCTATAAAAACCGAGAAAGGGTTTCCCTTAGTTCCAACTTTTGAAATTTGACCCTTCACAACTTGGTCGTCCACCAAATTCAAATTCTGTTACTGTGGCTACTCTTGTCAATCTCTTCTCTCCAAACTCTAGCAATCCTCCTCAAATTTCCCTCCCAATGATTTCCCAACACCCTAGCTCCAAACTCCCCCAGATGATGCTGCCCCAAAAGAGTCTCACTCCAATGACTACACGGTCATGGAGGAGATGATGCAGTCCTATGTATGATAAAGTGAGAGCTGCGTGTAGGTTGGTCCTCTTGGTTGTAGCTGCCCTCCACACTCATGAAAATTATCAAACAACACCCTTGTAGCTTATTCGGTCAATTCCCCAATAACCAAACTCCACAAACAACCAGTGAATCCTCCCTTTGTGTAGTGGTGGCTCCTAGACTGCGTGCTCTACTCCAGAAATGCGTGGGACCTATAGTTGATGCCTCTTCCAGTCTCAGTGAAGAAGGAAAGCCTTCCTAGGGTGGCACTCAAAGTCCATCGAAGAGATGTTGAGCTTCTTTCCTTGGGAAGCTCTTGTGCTAGACAACACAATATTGGCTCAGTTGAACAGCTAAGGGAAATTCAATTTTCAAATAGACAAAAGACCCCTATTGCTCCCTCATTCTTTCATTTTATAATTGTTGGCCATGCAATCCTTGTGGGTCCCTCCACCAATTCGATTTGCCTCAAGGAATTCAAATTCTTTCTTCCCCAAGTGTGTACTTTTTGTGGGCCCCATATTCCATTATCAATTTAATCTTTCATTTTCTCTAATGTTGGTGGCTTCCATCTCCCCAAAAATTAAGTGGGGACTCCCTCCACCCACTTTTCCTAAGTTTACATGCGAAAATATTTCCCAACACCCAATTGCAAAATAGGAATTCATCTTAGCAAAATTAATTTAATTGGGGACATTACAGTCTCCTTCTTTGTCTCTTTATATCACCCCAAACATACACACACTCTCTCCACCTCTCCCTTGTAACTCCCTCTCTCTCTCCACTTATCACTCTCTATGTATTTCTTCTTCTCTCCCTCCCCTCCAACTCCATCTTCCTATCCCTAACTCTCTCCTCCCATCTCCCTCCCTCTCTCCTCCTCTCTCTCAGGTATGCTCTCTCATACTTCCTCTCTCTCCCTTTCTCTCCTAGCTCCCTCTCTCTCTCTCTCTCTCTTTATTTTACCCTTCAATCCTCTCTCTTCCTGCATCACTCTCCTCCTCTCTCTCAAGTCCTTTCTCTCCTTCTTCCTTTCTCTCCCTTTCTCTCCTACCTGCCTCTCTCTTCCCCCTTCTCTCTCTCTCTCCAACTATGTTAATATATCCCTCCCACTCTTCTTCTCTCTCCTTCTTCCCCCCTTATCTCTATATGTCCTTCTTTGTGTCTTTATCTCACCCCGAAACATACACTCTCTCTCTATCCATCCCTCCCTTGTCACTCCCTCTCTCTCTCCACTTCTCACTCTCTATGCCTTTCTTCTTCCCTCCCTCTCTCCCCCTCCAACTCCATATCTCTATCCCTCCTTCTATCATCGTCTCTTGCAATTCCTCTCTCTCCCTTTCTCTCCTACCTTCCTCTCTCTTCCCCCACCTCTCTCTCTCTTGCCCCCTCTAATCCTCTCACTATCTCCCTCCCTCACTCCTTCTCCCTCTCCCATATCCATCTTTGTGTCTCCTTCTCCTTCTCTTACCCTTCCCTACCTGTCTCACTTCTCTCCCTCTCTCTCTCTTCATTCATCCTCTCCCCTCTCCTTCACTTTATCTCCATCTCTCGCTTCTCACTCCCCCTATCTCTCCACCTCTATCACTCTATGTCTTTGTTCTTCCCTCCCATATGTATTACATATATATTACAAAACTATTAAAAATTTATTACCATATATATTAAAATTAACATATTACAAAACTATAATGTATTACAAATAAGACACTAAAATAAATGCATATCACAAAACTATTACAAAATATATTAAAATTAACATATTACAAAATTATGGTAATGTGGGATTTGATGGGTCCATAATTAATTCCCTTAGCACCAATGGTTAATAGAGCTCGAAGCTAAGATTAATACGTCATCAAATATTATAGATTATGGTATATTAACAACTCTGGTTTGCAACTAATTAAGATTATAACCCAATCCATTGATTAATTAATCTTAATTGCTTAAAGTCTATTGCAACTTATCTATTAATACTTGATAAAATCTACCTCCACTACTTAAAAACATAAAGAGTTACAATTTATTATAAATTGTAACCCTTAATGTTTTTAAGACTCGTAGAGAAAATCATCTACATTTTTTTCAGCTATTTGAAAAGTCATATAGTGAATTTTTCTTCTTCCTTTTTAAATATTTACATTCATATAGATTAATTTTAATTGCTTAATTAGGTCTATCCAATTATAAAAGCTAGTTTTTTCATGAAAAAACAGATTTGTAATGAATTGTTATTTTTACTATTATTCAAGAAAAGTCATTGGTAATGAATTCCCTTTAACCTAGCAAAAACAATTTCATCTGCAAGAGGTAAATTATAATATTTCATTTTATTTTGTTTTCTTTCTAAATAGTAATATTTGACTTTAGTGTTTTGCTTACAAGGTGTGTTACCAACTTAACTCCATATGACAAAGGAAAAACCTGACGCAGGAGGTTGATGAAATGGGGTGGTAGTCTGGAATTAGACTACTGGTTAATTTTGTAACCAATCAACTGCGTGTTGATGGATCTTGTACGTGTATTTTTCCCAAGGATCCTGCTAACCTAACCAATCACTGTCAGTCCCTCCTTTACTTCTCATTTTATCAAGTGCTTCAATCCATGCCGTTGATCTCACTTCTCCAGATCCAATGGATATCGCGTCGTCCGCTCACCAACTAACCTGGACAATCTCCACCGTCGACGTGACCTGTCCAATCGAATAGTCGTCGCGCAATCTCACGCAGATTCTTGCACGACCGATCTCAGGTCGAGAGTGCGCGAGAAAAGTGGTTTTCTCGTGCTACGTGTCGCCCGCTATGGTTAATCACGTGAATTTTAGAAATATTATTTCTAGCCTTTAGGGCGTGCGAGATACCGCTTACCACTTGCCGAATACTACCACATTCTCAATTCACAATTTTAATAAATACACTTAATGAAAGTTTAACGCTTAAGCTCAATATTAATCATTAATATTAATTGACTGTGATATTCAATAAAATGTTTAAACAGAGAAAAATACCCGATTAGGGTCTAGAACGTCGATACACAGCTACAAATGAATTTCTGCACCAAAACAATGCGTCACACCACACTTCAATCAATTATTAAACAAAATGGAAATTACAAAGTCTTAGCCCTCTCGGCTCGATTACAATAGTTTGTTTGACCTATGTTTCAATCTCAAACCCTATCTCTGTCACACCTCTTGCTTACTCACTCTATTCTCGATCATCTCATCTCCCTGTCATTACATTCTTTCCTCTTTTATGAATCAAATCTTATCCTAACTACATTGACAACTCAATCTCTATTTTTATCAACTCAACCATTAATTAAATCCCTATTCTCAAGATTTGATACACACCTATACTAACAACTTAACCAAAACAGTGCGTCACGCCACACTTCAATCAATTATTAAACAAAATGGAAATTACAGAGTCTTGGCCCTCTCAACTCGATTACAACAGTTTGTTTGACCTCTGTTTCAATCTCAAACCCTATCTCTGTCACACCTCTTGCTTACTCACTCTATTCTCGATCATCTCATCTCTCTGTCATTACATTCTTTCCTCTTTTATGAATCAAATCCTATCCTAATTACATTGACAACTCAATCTCTAATTTTATCAGCTCAACCATTAATTAAATCCCTATTCTCAAGATTTGATACACACCCATACTAACAACTTATCTCCTATTCTAAAAATAGTAGAGTGGTCTATTTTTTACAATAATTAAAGCAAAGATAAATTCGAGAGATCCAACCCTCTCTACTAAAACTAATTTTGACCACTCAGGTCAATGAAATTCATCTCCTGTTAGCCACAACATGTGAACAAACAATCACATTGTTGGCTAAGTCCGGATGCTCCTGCATCAGACTGCTAGGGAAGAAAAGAATTCTTCATCAAACTTTCAGGATTTACTCCATACTTATGTAATTATGCTATTGTTATCCAACTAGCATCTTCCACTGGTTGTCCCTTCCATTTGACTAGATACTGAAAATAAACCTGTCCTCTGGTTCTTTTGCATACTCTTTTCTCCAAGACAACTTCCACCTCTTTCTTGACTGTCTTTGGCATTTGTTCTTCCCAGTTTAAAGTTTGAACTTCATCTTCTGTAGGTTCCTTCTGTAGCTCTGTATCTATCTCTTTGTATGGATACAAATCTGCAACATTGAAGATAGGTGATATTCCAATTCCTTCTGGCAATTCAATTTCATAAGCATTAGTTGAAAACCTCCTCACAATTCTGCATGGCCCTATCTTTTTCATCTTTAGTTTATTGTAAGTCTCAACAAGAAATATTTCTTTTCTCAAGTATACCATCACTAGATCTCCCACTTGGAATTCTTTTTCTCTCCTCCTCATATCAGCTCTCTATTTGTATTTGCCACTGCTTTCCTACAATCTATCTTTG
This sequence comes from Pinus taeda, assembly GCA_000404065.3. NCBI lineage: Eukaryota > Viridiplantae > Streptophyta > Pinopsida > Pinales > Pinaceae > Pinus > Pinus taeda. The sequence goes on from APFE030118517.1 coordinate 30,445, forward strand.
ACATATTCTTGTAGTCTCTGCATCTGCTCTGCAAACTCTTCAGCTTTTTCACTTCTTGTCTCTTGTTTACCCAAATTTCTGAGTTCATACACACCTCTTGGATTCATTCCATAAACAATATGAAATGGACTCATCCTAGTACTTCGTTTTGGAGTGTCATTATAAGCAAACTCAGCTTGAGCAAGTGCTAAATCCCACTGCTTAGGATTGTTCTACACTAAACTTCTCAATATGTTTCCCAAGCTTCTGTTTACCACTTTGGTCTATCCATCTGCTTGAGGGTGATATGCTAAACTGAAACTAAGGTTGGCACCTAGTTTCTCCCAAAGGGTTCTCCAGAGATACCCAACAAACTTTATATCCCTATCACACACAATACTTACAGGCAATCCATGTAACCTTACAACTTCTGAAAAAAACATATTAGCAATATGTGTTGCATCACTGGTCTTTTTACATGCAATGAAATGTGCCATTTTGGTAAATCTATCTACCACAACATAAATGGAATCATTTCCTCTTTGAGTTCTAGGTAACTCCAAAACAAAGTCCATACTAATTGCATCCCATGGTCGATCTGGTATTGGAAATGGCTAGTACAATCCTGTATTTTGGCTTCTCCCTTTAGCATGCTGACAGATTCTGTACTTCTCAATAAATTCCTTAACATCAGTTTGCATATTTGGCCAATAGTAAAAGGCATTTACTTGAGAAAAGGTTTTGTCTTGTCCAAAGTGACCAGATAATCCTCCACTATGTTTCTCCTTGATTATGTTTTCCCTCATAGAACATTTGGGAATGCACAATTTGTTACCTTTAAACAGTAAAACTCCTTGGATAAAATAATCTAACCACTAACTTCTATTATGAACTATTGTATTTTGTACAGCTGCATAAATATCTTTTAATTCTGCATCATCTTTATACATATCAACCATTTCTTCAAATCCTACAACACTAACTCTTAATTCTTGCACAATGAAATTTACCCTGCTCAAAGCATCAATAACTTTGTTCAACTTACCACTTGTGTGTTTTATCACAAAAGTGAAATTATGTAAAAAATCTACCCACTTGGCATGTTTCTGGTTCAATTTTGGCTGGTTGTTTATGAACTGTAATGCATGATTGTCATAATATAATACAAACTCCTTTGGTAGCAAATAATGTCTCCATTTTTTTAAAGCTTACAAATAGCGTAAAATTCTTTATTATAAGAAGAATACTTTTTTCTTAGCTTCATTTAGTTTCTCACTAAAGTAGGTTATTGGTCTCTATTCCTGAATTAAAACTGCCCCAATTGCAACTCCACTAGCATCAGTTTCAACTTGGAAAACTTTCCCAAAATCAGGTAAAGCTAACTTTGTAATTTTCTTCTTCAGCAACTTAAAATTTCCGTCTGCTGCTTCTGTCCACTTGAATGGTTGATTATTCTCTTTGATTGTTTCAATAATTGGTCCACAAATATGACTAAAACTTCTGATAAATTTTCTATAAAAAATTGCAAGACCATGAAAGCTTCTTACCTCAAATATGTTTCTTGGACTAGGCCAGTTCCAAATTGCTTGGACTTTCTCTGGATCCATTTTCAAACCTTCTAGAGAAACTACAAATCCCAAATAGACTAATTCTTCTTTTATGAAACTAGATTTCTTTAGATTTATCAGCAATTTCTCTTTCTGTAAAGTTCTTAAAACCAACTTAAGATGCTCCAGATGTTCTTCTTTGCTTCTATTGAAAACTAGAATATCATCAAGATAAACAATGACAAACGTGCCTGCATATTCCTTCAAGACTTCATTCATTAATCTCATGAATGTGCTGGGTGCATTAGTGAGTCCAAAAGGCATCACTAACCATTCATACAACCCACTATTTGTTTTAAATGCAGTCTTCCATTCATCTCCTTCTCTAATCCTTATTTGATGATATCCACTCTTTAGATCTATTTTAGAAAAATACTCTTACCTAGTTGAACAATCCATGAATTCATCCATGTGTGGTAGAAGAAATCTATACCTAATAGTAATCTTGTTTATGGCTTTGGGATGTGTACACATATGCCATTCACCACCTTTCTTTGGACTGAGTACTATTGGTATAGAACATGGACTAAGACTCTCTCTGATTAATCCCTTATCCATTAGGTCCTATACTTCTCTTCCAACTTCTGCATTTTATTGAGGAGTTAACCGGTATGCTACTTTGTTTGGAAAACTTGCTCCAAGTATTAGATCAATATGATGACTAATACTCCTGATTGGTGGTAATGCATTTGGAAACTCATCCACAATAATATCAACAAAATCATTCAACAGGGTTTTGATTTCTTCAGATAAATCATCTAAGTTTGTTGAAGTTAAAATTACCTTAGGTCTCCTTATGACAGCAAAATGCATCTGTTCATCCTTCTTGACTTCTTACAACAAATTTTTCCCACTCATCAGCATAACACTGTTTTGAGACACTTCTTTGCCTGCTTCATCCTTCAATGGCAGTAGTGTGTGTTTATTTCCATCCTTCTCCAGAGTGTAAGTATTTATTCTCCCATCATGAATAGTTCTCCAATCAAACTACCAAGGTCATCCCAGCAACACATGGCATACATCCATTAGCATTACATCACACAAATCACATCCTTATAAGTACCAATCTGTATCTCTACCTTGCATTGTTCTGTCACAATAAGCTGATGTCCTTTTTGCAACCATGATACTTTGTAAGGAGTAGGGTGTACTATTTTCACTAATCCTAGCTTGTCCACCATTTCTGTAGAAACAAGGTTATCAGTGCTTCCACTGTCAATTATCACTTTACAAAATTTTTCTTTGGATTTGCATGTAGTTCTGAATAAACTCTTTCTCTGATCTGGTTCTCCTATCTCTTTCTATGCCTTAAGCAATACCTTTTTCAACAACATGGATTCTCCTACTTCAGGTGATTCTTCATTATTTGCAATTTGAGGTTTTTATTCCTTTGCCTCAACCACATTCACATTCCTCTGATTTGTTACTTTATTATGAGGACAATCCCATGATCAATGTCCCCATTCTCCACATGTGTAACACCGAATTTCTCTTCCTCAGCCTCTTCGTCTGGGTGCAAATCTTCCTCTACTAAAGTCTCCACTCTGTGGTGGTCTACTATTTGAACTTCCTGCTTCACTCTGATGGTGTTGAAATCTTGGTCTGGTAGTTCCTCTACCTCTTGCTAAACTTTTTCCTCTATTCCTTTGATTTTGCTTCCTCAACATCTTCTCTTCTGCCTTCAAAGTTGCTTGATAGGCATCTTCAATTGTATTCAGACTCATCAAGCTAATTTCATCCTTTATGTCATATCTCAACCCATTTATGTATATGGCTACCTTTTCTACATCATCCTCTACATGTCCTGCTCTAATGCTCAGCTTATAAAAATCTTCTGTGTATTCTTTGACGGTTAGTCCTTTTTGTATCAAATTTTGCAATTGCCTAAAAATATTTAACTGATAATATTTTGGCATAAATTTGGCTTTCAATCTACTTACCATTTTATCCCATTGTTTGATCTTGGACTTCCCCTTTCTTGCCCTGGATGTTTGTAATTCATCCCAACAGATAGCTGCATGACCCTTTAATATGGTAACTGCAAATTTCACCTTCTTTTTATCATCAACCTCCTGATAGTCGAAATACTTGTCCAATGAACTGATCCAGACCATCAACTCTTCTACATTGAGATTCCCATCATACAAATGTATTTCCACCTTTGGTCTTCCACTTGATTTGGCCAATATCTTGATAACTTTGGCAGCTTCACTTCATCCTCTTCTTCTTCCTTAAAAGTTTCTTCTGCAACACCGGCATCTCCTTCATCAGGTGCTCTTCTATGAGCAATCTCCATTGTCTCAATTCCTTGTACAAAGATTCTGGATCTCATCCAGTAGAACTGCATTTGCTACAGGTCTCCCCCAACCTATGCCAACTCCTCTCCTCGGTGGCATGTTTATTGTAGCAAAACTTAATCTCTGTGCTCTAATACCAAAAATGATGCAAGAGGTTGACGAAAGTGGGGTGGTAGTCTAGAATTAGACTACTGGTTAATTTTGTAACCAATCAGCGGATTGCAGGATTTTGTATGTGGATTTTTCCCAAGGATCTCGCTAACTTGACCAATCATTGTCAGCCCTCGTTGACTTCTCCTTTTATCAAGTGCTTCAATCTACGCTGTTGATCTCACTTCTCCAAATCCAACAGATATCGCGTCATCCGCTCACCAACTAACCTGGACGATCTCCACCGTCGATGTGACCCATCTAATCGAACAACCGTCGCACAATCTAGTGCAGATTATTGCACGACCGGTATCAAGTAGAGAGCGCACAAGAAAAGTGGTCTTCTCGTGCTACGTGTCACCCGCTAAGGTCAATCGCATGAATTTTAGAAATACCATTTCTAGTCTTTAGGGCGTGCGAGATACCACTTACCACTTGCCGAATACTACCATGTGCTTAATTCACAATTTTAATAAAGACGCTTAAGGAAATTTTAACGCTTAAGCTCAATATTAATCATTAATATTAATCAACTATGATATTCAATAAAATGTTTAAACAAAGAAAAATACCCGATTAGGGTCCAGAACGCCAATACACGGCTACAAATGAATTTTTGCACCAGAACAATATGTCACACCACACTTCAATCAATTATTCAACAAAATGGAAATTACAGAGTCTTGGCCCTCTCAGCTTGACTACAACAGTTTGTTTGACTTCTGTTTCAATCTCAAACCCTATCTCTGTCACAACTGTCACTTACTCACTTTATTCTCGATCATCTCATCTCTTTGTCATTACATTCTGTCCTATTTTATGAATCAAATCCTATCCTAATTGCATTGACAACTCAATCTCTATTTTATCAACTCAACCATTAAATCCCTATTCTCAAGCTCTAATACACACCTATACTAACAACTTATCTCCTATTCTAAAAACAATACAATGATCTAATTATTACAATAATTAAAGCAAAGATAAATTTGAGAGATCCAACCCTCTCTACTAAAACTGATTTTGACCACTCAGGTCAATGAAATTCATCTCATGTTAGCCACAACATGTGAACAGACAATCACATTGCTGGCTAAGTCTGGATGCTCTTGCATCAAAACCCTAGTTTTGACAGAGGTGAAAACGTAGAAAAAAACATAAAATGCATGGAGGAAGAGTAATCAAAATCAAACCTAGAATCAATCAGAGTTCTTTCTAACACCAAAATCATTTTCCCAAAAATATTATTTCCCACTTCGCACAAGTCCCTAAATCCTTTCTCTCAAATGTTATTTCACACTTCGCACTGTCACTAAAATGCTTCCTCACAAATAGAATTTGACACTTTGTCTTTGTGTTAAATTTAAGTAGTTAGGGAGAGACGTCGTTAGTTAGGGAGAGACACCGACACTAGATTAATTAGATTAAATTTTACACATTGCATTACGTTTACATTTACATTTACGTTTATGTGTACATTTACATGTTTACGTTTTTACGTGAGATCTACCTCCATACTAGGCTTTACATTTACATTTACGTTTTTTACGTGAGATCTACCCTCATACTGGGCTTTACATTTATGTTTACGTTTACATTTACATTTAGGCTTACATTTTTAGGTGAGATCTACCCCATATTGGGCTGTAGAGTGCCTCTCGACGCAATCACTTCCAATAATACCCTTGCATTCCATAATAGAAACTATTTTTTCTTTATTGCAAAAGCCATGAAGTAACTTTGCAGCTTCCAAAACCTTTGCATGGAATTATCTTCTTGTTGTTGTCAATGAAACCATAGAAAAGAGAGCCTAGCTTATCACCTTGCAGGATTCCATGGAATTATGCTCTATGCGACAACTCTATGGCCTTTGAAATAAAAAATTATCATAGCTAATGTGTATTTCTGGAATATCTACAATATCGCATGCCTTTATTCCCAGTAAGTAATTTTTTGTTGATGCATAGGTTACCTGCTCATTTGCAACCATTTGTGAAGCACCACTCTTTATAGGATTTCTCTCCACCACAAAACAAACTTCATTTTTCTTAGAAGAAGGTGAAGGGTTCCTCACACCTTTAAAGTGATTCAAAGCCATATCCAAAGAAACATGATCCATAAATTTGAATGTTGAGATAATCATTGCCATTTGGCTTTTAGCTTCAGCAAGAAATCTCTTGCAACTTAAGTAACTTACACATGCGAGGAAGGCAAGATTTATTGATGGAAGCCTTAGTGGCACAAACATATAAAATTTACAATAAACTCGAGAGGTCTTTAAGCTCCCACGAGGAATGTATATTTTCTTTATAAGGCTTTGGAAATTGTTAGTTTGTTTCTTCTTTACTCCAAAAGTCCAACTCCACTTTTGAATCGAAGGATTATTATATATTATGGCCTCCCATGTATGCTTCGAATTTTTGCACAAGAAGGCTATTCTAGGCATACACTATGACTGGGAGAGGGAAATATGACTAGGGAACATCGTAAAGGAGAATGCGAATGGTGGAGAGGTTGCAATAGGAACCGCGATTTAAGCAAGAGAAAATGCAAATGAAAATGTGATTATTGGATAGATTTCAATTTTACAAAGGAGATCATCTCACATTCCTCATTTGAAAGGTCTCTAGTGGCTAGCGTTGCAACCTGTGACCTCATGAGGCCGTAGAATAGCTCGGTCGCAAGTTCATTCTTCAAGGTTGGTCACACTTTTGGATGGTTGATAAGATTGCAATATGCGATCATACAAGCCAAGTCACCACCCGAAGGGGTAGTTTCATTGAAGAATGAGGATGTGACTAACTAAGTCGTAGTCTGCATGGGATTTGAAGAGCAATTTGCGATCTAAGGGCCAGTTGCAATTTATGAGATTTAAATTGTAATGATGCACTACCTAATGGAAGAAATAGACATAAAAGGGATGCCCAAATCATGGGTTCAATTGTTGATGAAGGGAACAAGCTTTTATTTTGATACAAGATTTCAACTTAGGCATAAGGATATATATGGTTAGTGCAACCATCTAGCGCACAATAAGATTAACGTCAAGCTAGTGAAGCCTTTGAAGAAAAAGGAAACTCAAACACAAGGTGCGAACCTGTACTTGAAATTGGACATGAGTTATAGTCAATAAAATAAGCTTTTGATGGAAATCATGGTCATTGACAACTTAAAGGGCGCAATCAAAGCGCGTCCATTTATAGTGCAACATCTAACACAAATGATGGATATGTGCCAACTACTGGAGGTGCTTATGCCTACAAGGGGATAAAAGCATTGAGTGTTTGTTCTCATTATAGCGGTGATGTTTCTAAAGAGTTAGCACCAACATCATCAACAACTGGACCTCGATATAGAGAAACAAAATATCCAACTAAATTACTTGAAAGAACAAGATTGGTTAGTTTGAATTTATGAAGGCACCAATTCGAGGATTGAAATACCATAATTAAGATTATTTCTTCTTCAATATGAAACATAAGAGTGAAGCTCCAAGTATTCAACTACAAGTTCGGAATATGATAAAGGATCTAGAATCTAATATCGTTGAAGTACAAAGAGTAGCTTCAACAAAGTTACGTCTCCTTGCTAATTATAATAGGCCTTTGATAACATTGTTTCATTCCTCCGACTTTAAGGCCTAAGAGTGTTGTTAAAACATAGTGATGGTTACCCCTTTCAAATAAATTCGAACCATAACCAATACATTTTGGTGGTTAACACATGTAAGTTGGGGTTTCAACTATTGGTTTGATATGACAAATTAAATGAGTTCCAGCGTAGACCTAGGGCAAGGATCCCTGGTGATAGAATAACAGGCTAAGTTGAGGGTGTGGACTACCACAATTGACAGATTTTGCTGCTAAAAAAAATGATGCCTTCTTATGAGATTTGGAAAATATATGGAGAGAAAAATTTAGTGGTTAGAGAGCGCAGAGGAAAAACAATAAAAGATGCGTGTTGAGGCTCTAAATAATTAAGGAGAGGTTATATGAAACACCTAGTGAACAAAGGAGGTCGCGAGCCTAAATTTCACAACATCTTTGTCGCATGGGACAAGGTTAGTAAGGTTGCAAATAGCACATACAAGACATAAAAAAAGGCCAACTTCCATCTGAGGATGCGATTAGTGACCTCACACAGCTGCAAATCGCAAATGCAAGGATTAACGAGAAACTATTGTGCTGTCAAGGTGCAACCAGTGACTTGGGAGGATAGATAAGCACAAAAGAAGTTGCAAGTCACAAATTATATGGTCAGTGAGATGAAAGATTGTAATTTGCTCTTGTTTGATTTGAGTCAACGCCTACCCAACATATAATGTCCAAACCATCACCAGGATCATGACAATAAGCACAAGCATAACAAGTTGAGCACCAATATGAATGATATCCAAAGAAACAAAGTCTAAATTTGATAGTCATATGCAAAGGAACAAGTCCCCTAAGCACAATCATCTCATTGAAAGGCGCTCCAAGATGGAGAGTTGTAGAATCAATAATCATCGTGTGTTCTTGCATCCTGGAAGAAAAAGTGCCAACCCCCACTATTTTTCTCCATCACCTTGACTACATTTTCTACTTTTCACTGATCCTTCAAATAGCCTTTCAACATTGTCTTAGATTGTTCTCAAACATTGATATTTTGTGATGCTCGTTATGTTGCTTTCCCAATGGTTTTAATGTTGCTTGTGTTATAATATTCCCTCAACGCATTGTGTTGTCACTTATTTTCAAAACACTTTATTTATTTTCCACAACCCACCACTTTATTACCAACGCAACGCATTATTACCAGTGCACAACACATTTTCCCTAATGGTTCTTAATGCTCCTTACAGTGCCAATTAGATGCATGTTTGCAACAACTGATATTTCATCACAATTTGGGGTTCTGATCCTCTTAATTTTTTTCCACAAATGCATAAAACTCTTGGTGATCACCTTATGGTTGCTCTTGTTGTAAGTCTTAAATGTCGAATTTCATTCTACTTGAGGATGCCAAGGGCATGATGTCCATGATTCCATCAAATTCATTCTTTGTCTGTGTATTAGTGCTGATATTTCCAAGGTCATATTGATTAATTCCATCATCTGCAACATTAATTTCCTCCACGAAATTTTTTCATAGTGCAAGATGGACTCACTCAACATTAGAATGATTTACATCCAAACCAAGATCCATGTATACTATTTCCCTCCTATAATGCGTGTACACAAGGCCTACAGTACTCAACTTTGTTTCAAAATCATGTTCTGTGTCTTGACTAAAGCCTTTTTGATGGTGATCATACCAAATGTATGAAAAGCTTCCAATACCTTAATGCTCAGATGAGACCACAACCGATACAACTTTCTTGAGAATGAAGCTCTACCCTGCTTTCTCGAATTTCAGTGCTTGCTAAGGAGTCATAAGCACTGATATAACTTTCATACTGCCATTTGGCTTTATGCACATCACAAATTTTCATTTTCATGAGGATAATGTTGCAATATAGATTAACATATGTGCTACAATTATAGTAATGGTATGGATTGTGTTGCACTAGTTGGCAACCTGGTGTTATATCCATTCCAAGAGAAACCAATCACACTAAATCCAATGGTTGGAATGTCACTTGACTTATTTTTCTTCATTGCATTAAAATAATCCCTGACTTGTCCTCTCAATATTAATGTGCTTTCCAAGATGAAAAAAAGGATAAAGGACTCATTAGGAACTTTAATGCCATCAATATAACCTTTCATCTAGACACGTGATGCATTTCGAGCTTCGTTGTCGAGACCATGACAAGTTTTGATCTCATTTCTAACTGAACCAATGTGAACTATTGAGTAGTAGCTGCAAGCAAATGAGGAATCACTTTTAGGAACTTTAAAAGGTTCTTTCTCATTTGAAAGGCCCCTAATGGCTAGTGTTGTGTCCTGTGACCTCATGAGGTGTTAGAATAGCTCAATCGCAAGTTCATTCTTCAAGGTTGGTCTCACTTTTGATGGATGATAATATTACGATATGCGATCATACAAGCTAAGTCACCACCCGAAGAGGTAGTTCCACTAAAAAATGAGGATGTGACTAACTAAGTCGCAGTCTACATGGAATTGGAAGAGGGATTTTCAATCTGAGGTCCAGTTGCAAAATTTGAACTTTAAATTATAATGATGCACTGTACGATGGAAGAAATAAACATAAAAGGGATGCCCAAATTGTGGGTTCAATCAACGATGAAGGGAACCATATTTTAACCAAGGCGTAAGGATATGTATGGTTTCTACAACCATTTAGCGCACAGTCATATTAACCAATCCAGTGAATTCGATGAAGAACAAGGAAACTCAAGCACAAGGCATGAACCTCTACTTGAAACTGGACATGAGTTACAATCAATAAAATAAGCATTCAATCAAAATCATGGTCATTGACAACTTAAAGGGCAGAGCCAGAGTGCGTCAATTTCAAGTACGACATCCCGCATGGATGATGACCAGGTGCTAACTAGAGGTTCTTGTGCTCTCAAGGGGCTAAAAGCATTGGGTGTTAGTTCTCATTATAACAATGAAGTTTCTAAAGAGTTAATACCAACATCATCAACTATTGGACCTCGATATAGAGAAACATAATCTCCAACTAGACTACTTGAAAGATCAAGATTGGGTAGCTTGAATTTATGGAGAGACCAACATGATGACCGAAATACTGTGATTAGGATTATTTCTTCTTCAGTACCACACACAAAAGGTGAAGCTCCGATATTCAACTACAAGTTGGGAAAGTGATAAATGATATAAAATATAATATCATTGAAATACAAAGAGCAGTTGCAATTGAGTTACATCTCCTTGCTAAATATAGCAGCCCTTTGATAACGCTGCTACATTCCTCTGACTTGAAGTCCCCAGTGTGTTGTTAAAGCCAAAATGATGGCTACCCCTTTCGAATAAATTTTAACCATAACCAATACATTTTGGTGGTTAACACATGTTAGTTGGGGTTTCAACTATTGGTTTGATATGGGTGGCTTCATATGCAAAAATAAACGAGTTATAACACATAATTAGGTCAAGGATCCTCGGGGATTGAAGAATAGGCTAAGTTGAGGGCATGGAGCACCAGAATCATCGAATTTTCTCGCTAAAAGAAAAGAAAACGATGCCTTCTTACAAGTTCTAGAAAAGATGTGGAGAGCCAAATTTAGTGGCTAGAGAGCGTAAAGAAAAAACGATAATAGATGCATATTGAGATTATAAATATCCAAGGAGAGGTATATGAAACGCCCAATGACAAAGGAGGTTGTAGGCTGTTGAACAGGTAAATCCCCTCTGTGGACAGAGGCGATCCCACTAGCCCAACATGGGTCTAGCAACAATCAATCAACGCTAACACGCAGGTTCCTAATTGCAAATCAAAGATCGATGATGATGGCCTACCTGGATTCCAA
>APFE030118517.1:53486-64759 GCA_000404065.3 Pinus taeda
TTATTGTTATGTAGGCTCTGATTATATAATGACCCCTTAGACTCCTATATATAGAAAGGAGGTATTTTCATTTGTATCATCCAAGAATTGTTCATTTATGTAATGTAAAGGAGGTTCCCCCCTTGAAGAGACTGAATTCTAAGGCGTTGATCTATCTTTTCTATCTTTTTGTGAGCTGGTTTCATAACAGAGGTAGTTTTAATTGACTAATTTATCATGATTTTTGAATAGTCCACTTAACACTCATTACATCGGGTGATGCTCACAGGGGTGAAGAAGTGGGATTGAAACAAGTGAAATGAATCACATAATGTCAATCATTACTTCTGTGGCTTGCAACTGGTAACCAGGACTTCCCTGGAGGTCACCCATCCTAGATCACCTCTGGCTCAAGCACGCTTAACTGTGGATTTTTCCCCACAATCAAGCCCACTTAGCTTGCTACCCCATTTGCAAAACCTTAGCAACTATTTTTCTTCATGAACCATTCAAGAAGAGTTCCCTTCACTCTTTTGAATTAAGTATTGTGGGTTTTCGCAGTGCATTATATTCGATATTATTTTTTGGGATTCAACTGAGTTAAGTAAGTTATTCATCTCTGACCATTTCCATGAGAGGTAGTCGTAACTGACTAATTTCTCATGATTTTTGAATAGTCCAATTAACACTCATTGCAACGGTGATGCTCATAGGGGTGAAGAAGTGGGATTGAAACTAGTGAAATGAATCACATAGCATCAATCATCACTTTCGAGGGAGATGATTCAAATATCATTTAGATCCTCTACCCTCCTTGTGAGTGATCAATTCATCCTTAAATAACTAAATCGACCCTCTGATTTTGAAAAGGGAATTCAATATGAAATGGCAAATAATTTCTTCCCCAATTGGTGCTCTTGGCCTATGAAAATTTCCTTTAGAACCTCCTCTTGAACCCCTTAATAATTTTGCGCCTATTAAAGAAATGAACTCGACCACTAGAAGTGAAATGATTCCTTCAAGAAAATTAAAACCCCTAATGTTGTAGCTTCCTGCAAATAATGGTGATTAGATCTTTGCCATAATCACAATGGAAGATCTGAGATAATCTTCCCCTAGATCTAACTAGGGTGGCACTCGAAGTCCGCCACAATTATCTATTGAGCTTTTGCTTGAAACTCTTGAAACTCACTTGAGCTTCTTCACAATGTCAAATAGAAATAATATAATAGAATCCCCTCCAAATGAGTTCAATTCTCTATTTATAGTTCTTCCTTGAGCCTCCTCCTAGCTTCTAGATTTCCCTTTTTCCCAATTATTTTATTGGTGGGACCCATTTTCCTCTAGGATGCTTTTTCTGCCATTTTGAATAAAATAGTAATTTGCCTCCTTTTTCAATAAAATATTAATTTTCCGCCATTATCCAATAAAATAATAATTTCCCTTTTTTCCATTATTATCCAATAAAATAATAATTTCCTTATTTGTCATCATTCTCCATTAAAATAATATTTTCCTTCCTTCTCCAATTAAATATTATTTTTCTACCATCCCATTAAAATAATCATTTCTCCCTCCTCTCAAAAAATTAATATTTTTCCCTTTCTAATATTATCCTAAAATTTGCAAAACCCTAAGTGATTTTTGCATGCCCAAAAATTGGGGACATTACAATCCTCCCTGCGAAAAATTTCCAAGGTCTCAAATGTGCCACTAAATCACTCCTTGTTGCAGAACCACCACCACATGGATGAATCCCATGACACCAAGGTCCCAAACCATCCTGACCCATGTGAAACCTCCTTCGCTCCACTTGTTGTCACATAAGATAAAGTTGTCAGAAGTGCTCTACACAGTAAGTAGAGCACCCTAACAAGGTGAAATCCTGAGCATACCCTTGAGAAGCTTCCCTACTGAGTACTTGATCACGTGCACTTCAAGAGTAGACTACTGAATATGCAATCCAATCCCTGTGGAGATGAACCCCTATTCGCATGTGCTTCCCCTGATCTCATGTTGCTAGACATCCTCCCATATTTTTGGAGTCCCCGTGTCATCATCATCTCACTAAGGCCTAATGGAAGATCTAAGTGACCTTCCCTTGTAGAAACCATCTCATCCCTAAGGGCAGTTGAATTGTTAAATCTTGTGATGCATGAACCCCCTGTTGGTCTCAAAAAATTGGCCTTATCATGCGATGAAGGCCTCAATGCTACCCCATATGCCAAACCAAGGATGATCTCGGTCACTCTCTGCCCAGATCTTGCTCATCACGAAATAGGGTGAACAAGAAACCAACTAAATCCTTGGACCCCATAGCCATATCAACTGCGACATAGTCTTGACAACTACTGGCACCAACCCGTACACTGTCTCAAGTCCCTGCATGAAATAAATATATGTACTTCATACATCATGAATCAACTAAGTGCATGCAAGATTTCCATGTGCCTGCCATACGACACTATGAGACCTGTAATCCTACCTCCTATGGTCACTTCCCAATACTTCTTGGAGTCTAAACATTTGCCTGCAATAAAGATCCACCAACCACTGTATATGATCCTAAGCCATCTCATAAATCCTCACCCAAGAGGTGCCATGCATCTCCTTAAGTGTGGGCCCAAGGGTGGAGCACATGCTACCTTTGCAGAAGATCATACCCCCCCCAAGCCTGCACCTGCCAACTCACACCCTGAACCATATCCCATAGTTGGGAAGCCTCTTTCTTGATGCACTGTGTCTCGTCCAATTGTCTCAGATGAATCTCTTGGGTCTTGTTGTTCGTGATGAGAGAATCTAGAGACAACACCCAAGTCCCTTGTATTAGTGCACAATGCTAGGGAGTGATAAATGTGTGGGATCCAATGGGCATATCCAAGTACACATATGGAATCTCATGATCAACCCTACAAATGACCTACTCTCCAAACCTGGGAATGCCAAACCCAAAGGTATATTGGTTTTCTCTCTCAAGATATCTCTCTGGAGGCAAAACTCCAACAACTTCTTGTGCATCATCATACTTTTTTGTACAAAAAAACATACCCTCGCACTCCTCTGCATAGCACTAAACACTGAGGCACAACTCCATGCACCACTAGCTACCAACGCTCACTGTCGTACCACCCTACACCCTCTGTCTTTCCACATGCACCAATGCATCCACGACTCTACTTATAAACCCTCCATGATGTGGGCTACATCTCCCCATCTATTTTGACAGACCTGAGCAGCTTGACTCCTCATGTTTTAGTGAGAATGGCACTATTGTTCCTATCCTCAGTAGCTTCACTATCCAATATACCAATGAGAGAGCATTGCATCCATGTAATGCCCTATCTAGTGGCCTACGAATTCTACCTCCTCCTACCAACTCCTGCCAGAGTAGGCTAATCACCCTATGACCCCACACGCAGTCAATATGTCAAGACAACTCATAAAATATGCTTTCTCTCGTGTCAAACCATCTTGTCACTAGTGTTGTCTAGGGCTGGGATGGAGATATTAAAATGTGTATGTGCCCAAACATCAGATTGATCACGCAGCTACTACCATCACGTATTGGCTCTATGATGTGATTGGAAATCCCACCTAGATCCCAACAATAGTTTGGCCCTTGATCCCCTTTAGTAATCCATCGCCTATGCTAAAATGTGGCCATGGATGTATCCAACCACCTAGCCTACTACATAGGGTACTAGCTTAGTGCCTCATGCCATCCAATCCCAAAGGAGGGATTGAATGTACAATCTCCCGTGGAAACAACAAGACCTCCAAGTTGATGCAATGTCATACTATCTCATGTTGCTCAGTCCTACTAAATTGGCCACCCCCTTCGGTATGTCTAGATAACTCCACCTCTCAATCCAATGTGTAGGGGTGGGCTAATAACATTGTAGGTCCTGCCAGCGTGCTTATAAAGAAAACTATGCTAAAATCCCAACATGTGCTCTCTATGTTTCCTCTCATCAATGGCTAGCCCAAAGGATGGTTGCACATCTTCCTACATCATGGGATCAAAATGAGCCTCCAATTGCTCCTCCATAGATAACCCAACATGGAAGACATGCTCCCTAGTCAACAGTAGGTGGTTATCGTACTAAAACTCTGTCACAAACCTAGATGCCTTATCAATGGATCCCTCAAAAATGGATGGTGCCTCATCAACAATGGACATCCCTATGCCTCCTGACACCTCATCAACATGTGTATGCTCAGATGTATCCACCAATGTGTCAACTGGTGCTACCAAAGAAAACTCCAACAAGGGTGACTCATGTGTGAGACTGGGTGTGTCCACATACTCCTCATGTATGTTATTAGGTTCATGCTCAACTGGATGGAGTGTATCTAGGTAAACTCCCTCCCTCCTCAATGGGTTTGTCTTCTCTTATATCGTCACTTTCTTCACATTCAATCTTTGTTTTTTGTAGTATTGACACTGGCATTTTGTTCAGTAATCATGCTCCTCTCCTTTTCCTCATTTGCAGGTTTGCAACTACTTTTTCTTCTTGTCGCCCTTGTTTATGCCCACTCTTTGAGATGCTGCACTAGTCCCTCAAGGTTCCTAGTATAATTTTCAAATTTCTCAAGGAATTTCTCCTCCTGAGACATTTTTGGGCACAAGTTAAATATGAAGAATAATGTTGGACTAGTGTTTCAACCTCTGGAATTTTAACCCAACAATAGAAACTTGGACATTACCATGATTTAGAACCACAACTGGCCAAAATCATGGCTCTGATGCCCATTAGGAAATATTCCAAATTTACCAATAAATTTATGAGTTTTGGGGTAAGATGCCCTCAAGAATACCTTATCATTTTCCTTTTATTTTCCTGAGTTTCAATTTGACTGTTCAGTGTGGTGTTTTGTCAAATAGTTCTTGAACACGTTGTTGGAGGTACACCTTCTTTTCTTTTAATTTAAATAAACATTGGATATGAAAATATCTACTCACAAGGATTGCAGGACTATGACATTAATTTTAGCAAGAATAAAATTCTAGAATGACACTAATGCCAACCAACAATTCATTATTCTTCATTGGGACACAACTAATAAATTACACAGCAGTTTCATGATCAAACAATATTGAATGCAATTGAATGAGTGTAAATAAATTCAAGTAATAGTGTGACCTGGTAAATTCGTTGGCCAAGATAGAGTTCTAGTACACATTCAACTCAACAATGAATATTCCAATGATACCAACCATCCATAGGCATATGTTTGTCTCTTTCTCAAGCGTACACTCAACAAAAAGAAAATGTTAACCAACACATTCTAGCACCTCAACCTCAGCTCCTATCCATGTGCAATCTCAGTCTTTCTAGGCTCAAAATCAGCCTAATAATGCAGTATATCAGTCAGCCACCAAGAGTATATTATGATTTTTGTCTTAGGGAAATTCACAATTCTGAAACTCACTGTGCATAATGTTCAATTGGATCTTTCCTTTAATGGACTATGGTAGGTTTAAGTGATTTCACTTCAGTTATGGGCATTTAATTTCAATTAGGGACAAAGGTGAATTCTCCCTTCACTTTGTCATTGCAAACAATCCCTAAAATCCATTCGGAATCTTGAGGATATTACTCGTCCCTCCTTGAAAATAAGTGCTAGTAACATATAATTTTGGCCTCCCTTTTTACAATGGCTCAAACCTCCTTAAGAAAATATATTGTGCTCCTCTTTTTACTGTGCAAAAACAAATCATCCCTCACTAATGTGATGGTGAACCACTGAAGATCTCTACTGTAAATCAGCCTTCAAATTTGGGGAATTAGTATATCAGTTTGCCTCCTTTGATTGGAAGGCACTGAATGCTCCCTTGGGCACTATAACTTCATGGCACAATTAATCTGGAGATGCCTATGAAATATGTTAATGTGGAAAACCCTAAACATCCAAAAATCTAACCTAGGAGATGAAGTGCCAAAACTATCGGCCCTGTTGGGGTAAATTGGTAGATCAACTTCCTGGGGTCGTAACATTGGTATACGATCTTTGTTTGATGTGCATGATAGCTCATTATAAATATCTACTTGTGTACTGTAGATATCGATTATAAAAATTTTCCAATTTTCTAAAAGACTGTATTTTAGGGCCTCAAAACAGCTCTAGAAGTTCAGGACCCAAAATGCTACAAAAAATAGTAAATTGTGCTACAATTAAGAAATCTGAAAAGCTGAAAGAAACAATGGTGGGGTTACAAGTGGAATAGGTGGGTGGCCACCAATATCCACCTAGATCACTTCTCCCCCCTTAGGAAGCAATGTTCCCCATTGTGTTGAGTGCCTCCATGAGATGGGGAAACTTTTGTTGAACTTGGTCCCTAGTGAACCACTTGCCTTGGTGTAGGAGTTGGCTAGCTTTAACAACCCAATACAGTTGGATCTTCTGTTGGCAAGTGTTCTTAATCTGTGTGTCCACGATCTGATCATTTGTGGCATGTTCCATGTAGTCTGGGTTTAACTCTATTGGTGTGAGTTGCTCTGGAATGTCTGATGTGTCCAGTAATGGTGGAAAGTATAGTTGAAGGTGGTCCACATTAAACACTAGGTGCAAACCGAGAAATGGGGGAATGTTTAGGTCAAAATCATTGTCTCCCACAGACTTGGTAATGGTGTAAGGCCCATATCGAAGTAGTTTGAGCTTTTGATGGGCTCCAGTAAGGTGCTCTTTCTGCAAATGAAACCAAACTTTTTCGTCCACATGAAACTTGTGTGGCACTCGATGTTGATCATGTCACTGCTTGTACTTTGCATTGGACTTAGCCATCGATCACTTTCCTTCTTGGTTCATCATGTCATTCCTTTCTTCATGGAAAGTGGCCTTATTGGTACATATCTTGAACCTTATTCATATGGCTACTTATTTCTCATCATGCTTCTTTCAGGGATTTCAATCCACCACATGAATTCTAGTTGTACTTTCACTTTTAACTCTCGTTTAAGTAGCCCTTCATGAACCCATCCAGATATTATTCAAGAAACAAAAAAATAAAATTAAACAAAATAGTACCTTATGATATGTCTCTTCATCATGACATCTTCCTGTAGGTATCAACATCTTGCATACATGTTGACACATCTCCCAAAGATATCCATTGTCAAGGGTCTCCATCTTTTTCAAATTTCCATCAAAGTCTTCATATCTTTCCAGTAGATTTCCTAGTCAAATATTTTTGGTCTTTTGGATGTTGATCGCCTTCATCATGGTTGCATATCTCATGATCTCTTCCTTCCTTACACATTCCATTCCTAGGAGCTTCTAATTAGAGTTCCCTAATTGTAGTCACCCACCTCATACTTCATATGAGGACATATTATGTTGATTTCATCTAGTGTGACTTATGCCTTCCTGCATCCTTTGAGAGGAGGAGATCATTTTCCCTTGATCATGCTTCTCAAGATAGAATTAATGTTCCATGTTACCTGCAACCATATGACATGACTTTATAATATTAAATACAAGCATACATACCTCATTTTACCTTTAGGTCATCTAGGTTTCTTCCAGCAACTTTCTTGATTGAAAAGATTTTCAACCCCTTGATCTACACCATTTCTCATGTCATCATACCATCATCCCATGAAATCCACAAGTTGGATTTTCTGATGAAACACTCGGTTCCTTTCTCAATCAGTGAATCCTTCAATGAGAATTCTATCTCATGTATTCTTCATATTCTTATTTAGCAAATGTTTCCCTTTTGATTGATGTATGATGAGACTTGTCCTGGATGACTTCTTCCTTTGATCTTTCAATGAGGTCACCAAGAGCTATATTCTTCAAAGTTGACTACCATAGATGTTTTTCCAGCGGTCCTTCATGTTTCCCTATGGCGATGTCACGAACTCTTTCTTCTAATGCTTCTCTTCCTTGGATTTCCTTCTTTCACCTTCCTTCATTTCTTCAGTGAAATGGACTTCTTCTCTATTCTTTTTGTTATTGTCCTTATTAAGATAAGAACAATATTTCATGTAAAGTACATAATATTTTACTTCCATAGTATTGAATTTCAGTCATGCTCTTTTTCCCTTTTCTGACTACCATAATTTTCCAAACTTTCTTACCTTCCAGCAAATGTTCGAGTCCTCAACACTTTTTCCCTCAACTTTTCCTTTTCTATCTTGTATATAAGTCACAAGTTGAATAAGGTAACTTACTTCTCTCATGAATTTTTGTTACCCTCATGATGATGTTATGAGTCTTTATTTCTAAAGCTTCTAAGATGTAATATTGCATCTTATTGTAGACATAACCTATGCAGGATCTAAGAGCCAGCGAGAAAGACTATCTTTAATGATTTCTTACTCCCTCTTACCATGGAATTATTTTCCTCAGCTCCTCCTATCCTTTCCAGTGATATGAACTTTCTTTTCTTGTAATGTTCATAATTCTTCTTCCACCTTCTTTGGTGTCTCCAATATTGTTTATGTGAGAGGACTTGAAGAGTTCCTTCCCATGAATTCAAAGGAGACCTTTTTCATTGATATGTTTCATGACTTCACTTATCTATGAGGACTATGACAATCCTCCTTATTCCATGCAAGGAATTTTGATGACCTATCCAACCTATAGATCTCCTTGCAATCACAAAGTCATTTTACCAAATTTATGAAAGAATGAAAAATACTTACTTGACATGTGAAGATGAAATATTCACCTTGATCATGTTGAGATTGGTTGAAGTAGATGCATTGATGCTTCCTTCGGATGAGATCCTTGTTGTAATGATAGGAAGCTTGCCTCCTTGTATTCAAGTTACTTTGACTTATACATCTGATCCTTTTGATTAACAAATTGTTGATATACTTGAGATGGCACTGTATTGCTATCACACAAGTGGACTATGGAACCTTATAGTATGCAACATTGTGTAGAATCATAGAGCATTGAGGTCACTTTCCATGATTATCATCTTATAGTAATGAGACCCATCACTTAGTATTACTATGGTTGTATCAATGGACACCTTCATTCTATATCGAGTATTGTCCATACAAACTTATATATGCTATTGAATATGTATCATCAAGCTATGGGAATCCGAGATGTCAAGATGTTCTTTTCATAGAAAGGATTCAATACGAGGTTGAGATCACTGTGGTATGAAATAGACCGAGACTATGAGAGGCATCAAAACTGTTGCCATGTACCCAAGTTCTGAGCACTGTGATCTAGCATCGAGACTTCATATTTTGACTAAGATTACTTCATCATATTGTGGCACCGAGATCCCAACAACATAACACTGAGACTGTGGGTAGTATGAGACTATGAAATTATCCAAGAAATTCATATAAGGATCCAAACCAGTGTTACTGTAGTACTTATCCTAAATTGTCTTGTTGTTGTAGATTGTCTCCTTGATTCTATTGACAAAATCCCTTGTTGTTTTAGACTAATTCTTCAATATTTGATCTAGGTCTTGAAACACAAATCCCTTCAACTTTCTTTGATCCTTTAGTGTCTCTTTTATGCCCTTCCTTTGACTTTAGCACCTTATCTCTGAAACCATGTTGAAGAATCTAGGGCAATCAGGTTATAAGATTCTTCTCACGATGATAACAATTTGTGAGGTACTTTTTACTTTTTCTTATTAACACAGTATTCTCTTGTTATTATTAAAGTGTGTTTTCTGACTTCATCAAATAGTTACCAAAACTAAAGAGACAAGGACACAAGATGTTGGCTTTCTGCCAAGGCCAAACCTCTCACTCTTTGAGAGGAAAACCCGCACAAATTATTCTTATAGAGATTCCAACTGACGAATATCAAAACCAAGACCCTTGACCTATGTTGCCATTCCCAGACCAAGACATAATCATCCTTCTTCCTTGACTCTTTGATTTCTTCTTGGCACAAAAAACATGGTCACTACAATATCCAAAAATTAGGATATATTCCTAAATTTTGGCCTCACAAAGTTGTGCATCATACCTTCATACTGTTACTAGCACCGAGTTGCACCATGTAACTCCTAGCTCCATCATGTAGAACCTAGCATCACTGATCATCATGTCACTACTTAGCACAGCACTTGGTATCACTGATATCTAGTGTTGAGCATCACTAAGTATCATCTTATTAGCATGACACCGAGACCTTATCCAAACTGTATCATTGTCCATCCGCATTACAATGAATATATCCCTAAGATAGTGAGGATGATGTCACTGTAAGTCACCCAAAATTAGTTCGCACTTTAATCACTATGATAACTGAATTCCTTGATGTCTTGACCACTGCGAACCTCAGAAAATATGTCGAGAAGTTTGTTGTGGATGATCTTTATTTTATCTCAGTTGTACCCATCCAAAATCTCAAAGATATATTGAATCTGTCTCACTGTGGAAATGTGAGGGTACATGCTCCTATATATAGTTGTTTGCCCCTACATTTGAGTTGACATGATCACTCCATATGTGAGCCAACTTGTCATTTGTATACATTCTTAGGCTGACACCAAGAAGAGGATGATTGTTCTTGTCTATTGGAGGGCTTCTAGTCAACTTGTAGACTAGATATACTCTTTGTATGCCCAAGAAGGGTCATATATGACATTGACTTTATAAACAAAAATCCCTTGCTAATGAAACCCATGAAGAAAGCCAATAATAAATGAGTTTCTTCATTACATTATTTACAAAAATCACAATTACATGCCATTATGAAGATTGAACCTAGTTACATTTTACGACAAATATGACCTCAAAGTTCAGGAATGCTGGTACAATTTCCATGTCTTTATTGAAAATATCAACAAGAAATGACAAAAATAGAAGTGCTAAAAATAGCACTGCTATAAATAGAATTTCGGGATACAATCCAATTTTAGTTAGTCCCTAAACTAAAATTGAGAATTAAAATTTGAATTTGATCTTAGCAGCTATTTGTAAAATAATTAATTAATTCATCTTGAGTTAATTAGTTGTAGGAAATAAAACATGAAGTCTATATGAAGACATGCAACAATTTCTCCATTGATTGAGGAAGTTATCCCTTGATTAAAGGAGATCAGGATGAGTTGTACTTTGAGTTGTAATTATCTAGCTCAATTAACTGAGTTAAGTCCAATTAGATTAGTTCAAATAGTTTGTTGAACTAATTGTGAGTTATGTTAGTTAAATCATGCATGCATGTAACTGTTGCACTTCAAATAACTGAATATTATCTCATAAATAACTCATGCATGTCAGTTCAGTCAGAGACCCAGTTGAGATCAGATGATGGGACAATGTACTATCAGTTGCAGGAATATTCCATGGAGGATATCTCTT